>JAHRHZ010000016.1:63680729-63695540 GCA_024137785.1 Ginglymostoma cirratum | reverse complement strand
GACCCTCTTCCCCTCCCCCATTTCTGATGAAGGGTCTAAGCCCGAAACGTCAAGTTTTCCTGCTCCTATGATGCTGCTTGGCCTGCTGTGTTCATCCAGCCCCATGCCTTGTTATCAGGGCATAGTCTTGCTCTCTCTTGAGAGACAGATAAGTGGTGGTGGTTTAACCTGAGTGTCACCGTCCCTCAGGCAAGAGAAGAGGCTGGGGAGGAGAGTCCCTCATGGTAACCTCAGCCAATGCAGGACTTGAACTCATGCTGCTGGTGTCTTTCTGCATTGCAAACCAGCAATGTACACCAATATAACACGGAGAGCTAATGGGATCAAATGGCATGAGGAGAAAGTGCAAACGGAGGACAAAGTTGGATGATCAGCCACGAACATATTGAATGGTGGAGTAGGTTTGATGGGCCAAATGGTCTTTTTCTTCTATTTTCTATGTCTCTATGTAACGTATTGAGTGCCTGTTTGAAACTGAATAAAATTGAATCTGTTTCCACCAGCTTTCAGCATATCCGAAGTTAAAACAACTCACTGCACAGCAAAATCTATTCTTCATCCACCAGTACTGCTGTTAATTACCTCAAACGTTTCCTTTGGTTCTCAACACTCACCAAAGCAAAATGTATCTTAAAACTTCTCGTGATCACAGGCTCCGTTCTAATGGATTTCCTGTTCATTCAGTCAGACACTTGGACAACTTGCTGAAAGTGGGGCGCTGCGCACTTGGTATAACACACAAGGAGAGAATTAGCCAGTGATTGATGAAGGTTGAGAATAACATCCTTGCTTTTGTACACTGTGTCTGTATTTATAAAGGCAACGATCCTGTATGCCCTTGCGTTTTAAAAGGTTGAAATTTAAATCATAATATGTTTGAATATACCCTGTGGAGCTAAAAATAAGCAGCTGCAAGGTTATGCGACAGTAGTCAATGAAATTGCAAAAGCTGGGTAAAGAGAGGCAGAGTGAGCCTTTGGGAACAAGTAAAGGACTCCCCACAGTGACCACTCACTATCAGAGATACAATCACCTGAACATCAGGAGACACCAGTCATGATACAAACTAGAAACATTGATCACAACAGATAATTGACATTTCTCAAAGGTTAAACAGCAGCACATGGCTCACAGTGATCCAGGAGGAATGAAGCTTTTTGGATAACCTCACTGGGATATCAGATTTTTGGAAACAAATTTCACAAGCAGGTTTGAATTCTCCATTTCTCCCTTCTACCTGGTCAAGCTGAATCACATCTGACATACAGCTGCTCATGGGGCCTTGCGATGTGCAAACTGCCTATCACACATTAGAGACTGCAACATTGACTATATATCATAATTACTCAATTGGCCATTCCTGGGACAGGGGTAGGGGTTATTAAGAACTTATATGTCTTAAGAATCCAAAGATTTTAATCTCCACGGTGTGTGATCTTTCTCGGTGTCATGGACAGATTTGTCTGAAGTGGGGCACAGAGTCAGTTGCACTCCCACCACTTCAATCAGAAAGTTATTTATTCAATTCACAGCACACAGACTTCAGCACAGAAATCAAAAACAGTGCTAATGTTGACACAGGCTCAGTACTGAGGAATTGCCAAACCATCAGAGGGTCAGTACTGAGGGAGCACTGCACTGTCGGAGGGTCAATGCTGAGGGAGTGCTGCACTGTCTCAGGGTCAGTACTGAGGGAGTGCTGCACTGTCAGAGAGCCAGTACTGAGGGAGTGCCGCACTGTCGGAGGGCCAGTGCTGAGGGAGTGCCGCACTGTCGGAGGGTCAGTGCTGAGGGAGTGCTGCACTGTCTAAGGGTCAGTGCTGAGGGAGCGCCGCACTGTCGAAGGGTCAGTGCTGAGGGAGTGCCGCACTGTCAGAGGGTCAGTACTGAGGGAGAGCCGCACTGTCTAAGGGTCAGTACTGAGGGAATGCTGCACTGTCGGAGGGTCAGTGTTGAGGGAGTGCCGCACTGTCGGAGGGTCAGTGCTGAGGGAGTGCCGCACTGTCAGAGGGTCAGTGCTGAGGGAGCGCCGCACTGTCAGAGGGTCAGTGCTGAGGGAGTGCCGCACTGTCCAAGGGTCAGTACTGAGGGAATGCTGCACTGTCGGAGGGTCAGTGCTGAGGGAGTGCCGCACTGTCGGAGGGCCAGTGCTGAGGGAGTGCTGCACTGTCGGAGGGTCAGTGCTGAGGGAGTGCCGCACTGTCGAAGGGTCAGTGCTGAGGGAGCGCCGCACTGTCGGAGGGTCAGTGCTGAGGGAGTGCCGCACTGTCGGAGGGTCAGTGCTGAGGGAGCGCCACACTGTCGGAGGGTCAGTACTGAGGGAGTGCTGCACTGTCTCAGGGTCAGTGCTGAGGGAGTGCCGCACTGTCAGAGGGTCAGTGCTGAGGGAGTGCTGCACTGTCGGAGGGTCAGTGCTGAGGGAGCGCCGCACCGTTGGAGTTGAAGTTAATTGAAATGAGACAATGAAAGTTTTTGTCTGGATGTGAACATTCTCTGACAGGATCAGGAGGTGGAAGTGGACTTGTGTTCAATATGCTTGGCCATGTTGCCTTTGTGTGACGTTGCCGTGTATGAATTGTGTAACAGCAATGGCGACATCTCAGAAATACCTCAATCGTTGTGAAGCGCTTTGAGAAGCCCATTTGGCATGAAAAGCCTTATTTTAATTGGCAATTTTTCTTTTTCTATGTAACTGTTTATTTTCTATTGTTGCTGTAACTATGATGTTAAATCCTTTACCTAGGATTTTACTAAATGGACAGGGTCAACATGTTTATTTTATTGATGTAGAGACGCCCCCTCGATTACCAGGAAATAAATGGTGAACTGCACTCTTGTGAAAATCCTCATGCAAAATAACATCTTATTGGAGCTTTACAATCAGCAAGCTTCTCCACCAAGTCCAGACATAGCTGAGAATAGTCAAGACTGTCTACAATGATGTGTATGCACTGTGTAGGATCCGATTTCAATAGTTAAAAACTTGCCTCAAAATAGAAGATGTGCTTAAAGACTTAAGGATTGTCCATTTTACACCAAAGTAAATCAGTGAGCCACAACAGACCAGAATAACAACCATTCTCTTGTAACAGAACCTTTCCAAGGACAAACATTAATAATGTGCACCAGTGTATAAACATGTGGCCAGGATTCTGTAAACGTAGATCATGTTTGGTTAGATTGAGAGCATGCATAGAGGGAATAATGGTAAAAGTGAAGTCACTGTAGCCTTGCTCTCTCATTAGAGAGAATGAGATGACTGATGGCAGTTTAGCATGAGGGTAACCACATCTCAGGTAAGGGGAAAGGATACGAAGGAAAATCCTTCATAGTCACTTGATCTCGTGTAGGAATGGAACCCACACAGTTGGCAACGCTCTGAAACCAGCCATCCAGCCAAATAAGCTAACCAACAGCTCAGTTGATAAAGGAAAGGGACAGAGTGGATTCGGTTTATATCAACTTCGGGAAAGAATTCCAGAAAGGTCCATGTAAGAAAGGCTAAGTCAACAAAAAAAGTCTTTAAATAAACTCTTAAACGAAAAGAGGTATAGAGGGAGAGAATGGAAGGGAATTTTAGGAGGGGAATTCCACAGTTTAGTGTTTAGGCAACTGAATGCAGTCACCATTAATGTAGTGAAGGAAGTGAGGGATGGAGAAGAGGCCAGAATTGGAGGAGCACAGGCCTTGGAGGGTTGTAAGTGTGCAGGAGATTACAGAAAATTAGAACAACAACACCAGTGAGTGATCTGAATACCAGATGAGAGTTTTAAACCCAAGATATTGTCGGACCTGGAGCCAATATAAGCCAAAGAGAAGAGAGCAATGAGTGAATGGAACCTGTTGTGGGTTTAGATACAGACAACAGGGTTTATATTAACAATTGATCATATACAGACAGTAGAATTTTCTCTGACCATTGTCCAGATACAGACAGCAGGCCTGTCATTGTACATTGTCCAGATACAGACAGCAGAGCGTCCATTGACCATTGTGCAGGTACAGATGGTAGAACAACCATTGACCATCACAAGACCTTTGTGTGCTGAAGTGCTCTGAGTTAGACTTGTATTTTATCACAGTTGACAGTGAGCTTTACTTTAGGTTTTCATTTGATTCAATTTTAGTCTTTGCAATATCTGAACATCAGCGCCAGGCCATTGCTGATGAATCAATGGTGATGTTTGCAGGAGAATAGCTAAGAATGGAATAGAATTTGGACAATTTTCAATTTATGAAAGTTGCAGTGTCTGATATTTAATATTGGATTTGGAGCAGACATTTTTGTTCACAAGTTATCATTTTCATTTCAGCAGACTTTGACTCAGTGGTAGTCACAATCCAGCTGGAATTTAAACAATTTTTCGCCTGTTTCAATTACTTTGGCTTTCATTATTTCCCCAAAGAAGTGAAAATATCTTTGAAGAACAAAAGGAACATAACTGCTGAGGGCAGATAGTGGAGAGGGGGAATAACTTGTTTCAATTTCTTCTCTCAGGGGAAATTCGAGCAGTTTTTCAATAACATGAGACATTTAGCAACGTGGGTTTTTTCACAGTGAATCTCACTCAGCAACAGTCAGAATACACGCTGCTAAATACATACCATCATCCAGTTGTTTCATCATTTGGAGAATAGAGTTCTAAAAGAATTCAGGCTCTGAACTCGACAATGTAGAAGTTTTTGCTCTTTCCAATGGAATTCTCCTTTCTGCTGCCTGAATGAAGACTCAACCCTGCTTTGGTTCAGACAGGAGTAATGCCTGCAATAAACCAGGAAATAGACGAATCTGAAAGGATGAAGTTCTGGTCCACTCATATCAACAGCAGTCATCTCTCAATGGCAAGAACATAAGCAAACAAAGCAGGAGTAGACCATTCAGCCCATCAAGCTGCCATTCAATACAATCATGCCTGACCCTGGGCTTCAATTCACTTTTCTGGCCCACCCCCACCTCTCATCTCTTTATTCCCCAAGAGACCAAAAACCTGTCTTTCCCAGCCTGATATAAGTTCAACAAAGGAGACCCCACAGCCCTCTGGGGGAGTGTTTCAAAAATTGACATCTCTTTGCAGATAGGAATTTCTCCCCATCTCAATGATTGGCTCCTTATCCTATGACTGTACCCATTTGTTCTAAATTCTTCAGCTGGGGAAACAACCTCTCAGGAAAGGGTTCTGCCCTGTCAAACCCATTCATAATCATTAGTATTTCAATTAGATTCCAAACAGCATATATCCATTTTACTCACTCCTTCACCAGTAGAAAATGCTGTCGTCACTGTGATCAAGTTAATGAATCTTCACTGCACTGCCTCCAATTCCAATCTATCTTTTCTAACATTTTCAGACCAAATACTGTACATAGTGTGTCAGGTCTGATCTGATCTCATCAACAACCAGGACAAAGGTAGTGAGGGTCCTTCAGCCATGTGCTCAAACTCCTTTGTAATACGAGCAAATGGCAGTTCCTGATTGCTTGTTGTACCTGTGCGCTGACTCCCTGAGAATGAGCAAACCAAAGTCTTTCTGGACATCAATATTTACAACTTTCATGCTTTTTAAAAATATTGCAATGCAACCATTTAAGGAGAAGCTAGAGAACAACACAGAAGGATAAAGTGATGGAATGAGATGAAAAGGAGACCCATACTCAGCACAAGCAACAGCGTGGGCCACGGGTGCCACACAGCTGTTCCGGTGATGTCAATGTGATTTGACTGTAATAAAATGGCATGATGAATGGCCCTGAATCAACAAACATCATGACGAGATGATTAAAATGTAACATCAAGGAGCAAAAAGTACAGATGCCATGAAGCATGAAGGGTTAGCTGCATACAATCAATGGGGAGATTGAGGTGGAACTGAACAAGAGCTTTTAAAATCCTGCAAGCCCTTTAACTCAATTAAATCTGAACAAAGGGTTAAAATGAGATAGACAATTTTAGCTGGTTTTAAAGTGGCTTACTGCAGAGAGCTATGAAAGAACTTTTTTTTTCCGACTGCGACACACCCCATGGTTTCTCCTCTGGGCTGATTGGTTGCATTCTTCCCAAGTTGTCAGTCACCTGACAACCAATCACATTGTGTTAACAAGCAAAGGACGAGTGATAAAGATACCTGGTCTCGAGTCCACAAACCAGTCACCTTCACTTGGAAACAACTCCTCGGCTTCAGTTTGTCTGCATGTTGCCGGAACCCACATCTGTGCAAACAAGATTCACAAAAGCTATCAATAGCCTTATGGTCAAATTATGTAGCCATCCTTGTAAATCTCCAAGTTTCAAAGCAGTTCTTCTCATTTCAGTCCATGATTTTAGAAAGCACAAAAATAAAAAGTCAGAGTCTTTACAATATTCTGTACCTTAACTCCAGTTATCCATTTTGATTCATTAACCCTTACTTACTCAAAACAAAAAGCTGATCAAGGATTGGCAGCTAACTGTCATTCATCATTAACTGGACACTTCTCAATGGCAATGCCGCTATTAACCAGAGTCCACATTTTTAATATTCGTTTTTGTTTTACTATTGTCGAGATGCATTCTGGTGTCTTATGGAGTTTCCACTGTACTAGGGGTGAGATTGGGTGGCAGTGTAATGCAGATGGTGTTAAGAAACTCAATGGTCGGGTCATGAATTGACATTCTCACTATTTTCTCGTGGAACACTACCCTCGCAGAAGAAACTGACACAAGATGTTAATGCGTGTTCAGATGCTGGAGGGAGTTTGGAACTGTCTGCCTTCAGCATGGTTGAAGCTCTTGTAACATTGAAGTGTTATTTATATATTTATTCGAGTTACCTTAGCTATGGGCAAAGAGCTAGGAAATGGGACGAGTGTAATCAGATCTTGTTGGCCTCAATGCTCTCTTTCTGTGCTATGAATGTTTATGAATTTATGAAAGCTCTGAAGTCTCAGAGCTCTGTAAGAAAAAAATGTTCCTCTAATCTGTCTTAAATGGACAGCACCTACTTTAAAACAGTGGCCCCCTAGTTCTCGACTTTCCCACTTGATGAATGATCCTCACAACATCATCCAGCCAAGCCCCATTGATCGGGGGTGGGAGTGCAGTGTAACCTGTATGCCTCACTCTGTGTAGCATCCTATAATCTGCATGTCCTTGTTTGCTAATGATCTGCCTGTACTGGCTCACAAAACAAGGCTTCTCACTGTATTTAGGTACACGTGGCTAGAATAAATCAAACCAAGTCAAACCAAATCACTGCTCAAGATAGTCACCTGCTCCTTGTGTTACCTTTCCAGATCCACAAACCTGGCAGCTCATAGTGTATGGCAAGGGCACCATGCTAGAAATGTTGTCATTAATTACCATCAGCTGTTTGTGCTGAGGATGGTGAGTTGTCTGCCTATGATGCTAATGAAGTTTACTGTAATGCTTTGCTCTTTAGCTTTTCTCAAGGACAAGATATTTTATAAACTCTTATTTGAGAAGCATTGTCATCCAGAGAACAGAGCTCCCCTCGGAGCTTTGTTTGGGGCTCTGGGTAACTGACTGATTAATGATCTGCATATCACTGGCTAATGAGTACCGTCCAAGATTCTTTGAAATCACAAGAGGGTTAGAAGCCATAGCTGAAGGGATGATGCTGTTACATTGTGTACACACACCATACAGAGCTGTCCAATCTCTCAGCATCAGGTAAGCCCTGACCTCAAAGAGTATGGCCCTGTCAGATTATTGCAATTCTTTCCCATTCTTTCTTGATTTCACATATAAGAATGAAATCTCTCTGTCTGAAAGAACGGCCCCATCTACTGTTTACCCTGGGGAGCAAGATCTGGAAATCTGAGATCTTGGCATACATCTGTTTTCTGTTCCACATCAGTGACATTGGTTTGCAATGAAGAGAGATGCCAACAGGGAGGGTTCAATTCCTGTAACAGCTGAGGTTACCATGAAGGCCCCTCCTTCTCAATGTCTCCCTTCACCTGAGGTGTGATGACCCTCACTTTAAACTACCATCAGCCATCTCTCTCTAATGAGAGAGCGACCGTATGATCTGGTAGGACTGTAGCAATTTATATTCCACTCTAGCGATGTCCAACCAATAGCAACAGAGTCCTAGACAATTCTATGGTCCTGAAAATCTGACTGACAAAATGACGTCTGCAATTTAGACAGATGCTTATGTATAACCCTCATCCTCTGGTTCATTCACCTTGTGATCCTGGTGAAGACTTGGAACCGGGCTGTTCTGATGCATCATTGGCGGAATTCTCATTCAGGGTGGAGAGACCGGTCTGTATTTTAGTTGTGCTTTTTACTCAATGATCCCGTTTAATCTTTATTTAAGAATGGAACAAATTTGTCATTTTTTAATCCTTTCTTAGGATATAGTCTTTTGCTGGCATATGGCAGCCTTTATTGTTTACTCCTCATTGCCATGGGGAAAGTGGTGGTGACATGCCTTCCTGGATCACTACAGTCTTTAGGATGTCAGCGCAGCTGTTAGAAAGGGAGTTTGAAAATGCTTACAGAGTGACAGTGAAGGAGGGAGGGCGATATACTCCGAAGTCTGGGTCGTTTGGGCCTTAGAGGGGAACTTACAGGGGGTGGTGTTCCCATGTATCTGCTGCCCTTGTCCTTCTAGATGGAAGTGGTCCTGGGTTTAGAAAGTGCTGTCTCAGGAGCTTTGTTTATATTAATTTTGAAAACTACAAGCGAATAGCAGCAATAGTGCAAGGTATATTTGGAGATTAATTAACCTTAATTAGCTTCTCGTGCAGCAGTGATAAATCGTTTGAGCATTTAATGCAAAAATCAGATTGGACACATGGATATCGATTCCTCATCTCTTTGCTTCTTCTGATTCACTTGTCTGTAACTCCCTGGACACTGTCAGAAATCACACGACACCAGGTTATAGTCTCAGAGATAAAAGGTACTGCAGATGGTGGAAAATCCGAGATAACAAGGTGTGGGACTGGATGAACACAGCAGGCCAAGCAGCATCATAGGAGCAGGAAAGCTTGACGTTTTGGGCCTTAACCCTTCATCAGAAATGGGGGAGGGGAAGAGGGTTCTGAAATAAATAGGGAGAGAGGGGGAGGCGGATAGAGGATGGATAGAGGAGAGGATAGGTGGAGAGGAGGCAGACACGTCGAAGAGGCGGGGATGGAGCCAGTAAAGGTGAGTGTAGGTAGGGGGGTAGGGAGGAGATAGGTCAGTCCAGGGAGGACGGACAGGCCAAGGGGGCGGGATGATGTTGGTAGATAGGAGATGGGGGTGTGGCTTGGGGTGAGAGGGAAAACAGGTTAGGGAGGTGGAGATGAGCTGGGCTGGTTTTGGGATGCGGTTGGGGGAGGGGAGATTTTGAAGCTTGTGAAATCCACATTGATGCCATTGGCTTTCAGAGCCTCACTCCTTCTTCAGGTTTTAGACTCCGAAAGATTGTGTTTACAAATGAAGCTATTGGACTATATCCTGGTGTTGTATGATTTCTGACCTTGTCCACCCCAGTCCAAACCGACACCTTCGCATCATCACCTCTGGGCACTGACCATCCTTCTGCAAGAAACTGTTTCCTCCTATTACTGTCAAAATTTTCCACCAGCTAAACCTCCCTTTAGCTTGCCTGTCAGAATGGAGACAATTCCACCTTCTCTACAATCTCCATGCATCACTGGCTAAATTAAACAAAGTATGTAATAATTATATTAATTTAAACCCAGACGTGATTTAGAACAATCAAAAGGTCAGCCCAATCGGTTGCTTTGTTGATCAGCCATAGTTAATTGTTTTAAAAACCTCTCTGGTTCACTAATTCCCTACGAGCAAGGAAATCTGCCATCCTTTCCCAGTCTGGCATAGATGACCATCCCAGCGATGCAACTGACTCTTAGCTGCCCTATGGGCAATTGGGGAACGACAAAACATCCTGGTTTAGCAAGGGATGCTGACATCCCATGATTGAAAACAAAATCTCAAGGCCTCTACAGGTAAGGTCACAAGATGTAACTCATTTAATTTGTCTGTTCCTCTTATAATAACTCACAGAAAGCCCACTTCAAACATTATCCTGGTCTTATGTTCCATAGTGAGTATGACAGCACATCTTTAAGAGACTTGTTCATGAGGTCATCACAGGATCATAGCATGTAGCCTGAGGATATAAAGATCACATTCTCCAGTGTGTCAGTGGTTAGCTCTGCTGCCTCACAGGGCCAGGGACCCAGGTTCAATTCCACCCTCGGGCGACTGTCTGTGTGGAGTTTGCACACTTTCCCTGTGTCTGTGTGGGTTTCCTCCGGGTGCTCTGGTTTCCTCCCACAGTCCAAAGGTGTGCAGGTTAGGGGGATTGGCCGTGCTAAATTGCTCATAATGTTCAGGAATGTACTGACTAGATGAGGAATGTAGTGTTACAGTGATAGGGTAGGGGGGTTGGTTTGGGTGGGATGCTCTTCAGAGGGTGAGTGCAGGTAGGAAGTGGGGGTGGGGGTTGGTCAGTGAGGTGGGGGGAGTGGATAGGTGGGAGAGAAAGCAGACAGGTCAAGGGGCGGGGACAAGAGTGGGGTGCTGGTCTTGGGGTGAGGTCGTGGGTGGGGAGATTTTGAAGCTTGTAATGTCCACATCGAGACCATTGGGTTGTCGGATTCCAAGATGGAATATGAGGTGCTGTTCCTCCAGGTGTCACAATGATGCCACCCAAAAACTGGAGGAAAAGCACCTCATATTCTGCTTTGGAACCCTCTTGTCCCCACCTCCTTGACCTGTCCATCTTTTCTTCAACTATTTGCTCCACTATCCACCTTCTATCATCCCCACCTCTCTATTTATTTCAGAGGCCCCTTCCCTTCCCCCATTTCTGAAGAAGGGCCCAGACCTGAAACGTCAGCTTTCCTGCTCCTCTGATGCTGCCTGGCCTGCTGTGTTCATCCAGCTCCACACCTTGTTCGCATAAACAGCAAGTGTTAATTGCATAATGTTTAGCACCATATGTGACTCCTCAGACACTGATGCAGTCCCTATTCAAATGTAACAAGATTTGGGCGATATCCAGCTGGGGCTGCCAAGTGGCAAGTGACATTTATGTCCCCGAAGTGTGAGGCAATGTCTATCTCCAATAAGAGGCAATCTAACTGACACCCCTTGGACTTCACTGGTGTTGCCATCACTGAATCCCCAACTATCAACATCCTGGGAGTTACTATTAACTTGGCATATATCCTGCTCACCTGTGGGCCTTCTCAGTGCCATGTCAGGACACCTGTCAAATGGTAGTGAGTCTGCCGGCCTCCCCCATTGTTGCCAAGACAGACATTTGCTTCTGCATTTCTGTGTCAACTCTTCTCTTCTCTGAGGCTCTGAGCCATCCAGAAAGTCCTTGGGTGGTTTGAAATTATCTCACATTTACACATTATGCAGACACTTGTTATTCTGAACAGCTAGCCATTGTTCAATGCTGTATAAAGTGATAGAAAGAACAATACTGATGGGCTGTGAAAGGGTCAATGCCGAGGAGCACATAGAATGAAGTAACATGGACTGAGGTGCATCTACTATCAAGGTCTACTCATACTTTTAACAACAATGTCTGTCATGCCAGTCTAAGGATAAGGTGCCACTTTGAATTTGTGCAAAACCAAAGCTCACTGTATAGCTGGTGACGTATTGGCATGGATAGAAGGCTGGCTGACTAATAGGAAGTGGAGGAGTCATAAAGAAAGTCATTTTCTGGTCGGCACGAGGTAACAAGTGTCTGTCACAGGGATCCAGGGCTGAGGCTTCAACACTTTAGATTTAGATAAATCACTTTGCCAAAGAGGCTAAAGATATGCTTGCTACGTTGATAAGTAGGAAAGTAAATTACAAAGAAGATGAACAAAGACCACAAATGAATGTAAATAACGTGAGTGTGCAAAAATCTGACAATTGGCATAAAAAGTGAGAATATCTGAAATTGCCCATTTTAATCAGAAGAATAAAAAAAAGTTACCAAAATGGTGATATGCAGATAATGGAGATAATGAAGATGTAGGGGGATCTGTGCATCTTAGTGCGTGGACTGTACCAGTTTAGTATGCAAGTACAGCAAGTTTTAGGCAAGTTAACAGAATATAATCATTGATACAAAAATAAGGAGGTTATGTTTCAGTTACACAGGGCATTGCTGTGACCACATCTGAAATGAATTGAATTGAATTGAATCGAATCGAGTTGAATTGAATTATTTTGAATTGAATTGAGTTGAATTGAATTGAATTGAATCGAATCGAATCAAATCGAGTCGAGTCAAGTCGAGTTGAATTGAATTGAATTGAATTGAATTGCGTTTAATTGAATTGAATTGAATCGAATTGAATCGAGTCGAGTTGAATTGAATTGAATTGCGTTTAATTGAATTGAATAGAATTGAATCGAATCAAATCGAATCAAATCGAATCGAATCGAATCGAGTTGAGTTGAATTGAATTGAATTGAATTTAATTGAATTGAACTGAATTAGCTTTATTGTCGCATGGACTCAAATGAATACCGTGAAAACTTTATAAGTTGCCACTTACAGCACCATCTTAGACACAAAGATACCCAGGTACAAGTTCCTCAGTCTCAAGGGGTTAGTTTGGAGGACTGGAAGACAGTACTGATCTTCTTATTTAAAGGAAGGATATAAATACATTGGAAACAGTTTGAAGAATATCTACTGGTTTGTATCTGGAATGGGTTGCTTGTTTTATACGGAAAAGTTGGACAGGTTAGGGTTGTGCAGAGACAAAAAAACTGCAGATGCCAGAATCCAAGGTAGACAAACAGGAGGCTGGAAGAACACAGCAAGCCAGGCAGCATCTGGAGGAAAGGAGCAGTCAACGATTCAGGTATTACCCTTCTTCAGGGCTGCTGAGGGAGGCAGAGAACTTCTCCAAAGTGGGCATCCTTTGCAGAGACTTCGCAGTGGTATAAACTTGGGGGTTAGAGACAAAAAGTCCTGAAGAAGGGTAACATGCGAAATGTTGACTGTTCCTTTCCTCCAGACGCTGCCTGGCTTGCTGTGTTCTTCCAGCCTCCTGTTTGTTTACCTGGATTATGGTTGCATCACCAGTGTTTAGACAAGTAAGGAATGATTTGATTAAAACATATAAGATCCTAATGGATTTTGACAAAATAGACGTGGAGAAGATGATTCCAGTTCGGGGAGAATCTAGAACTTAGGCTCACTGTTTCAAAATAAAGTGTTAGCCATTTGAGTTGTGATAAGGAGAAAATATTTCTTACAGTCTTCAGAACTCTCTTCTTGAAAAGAAGGTGGGAGCAGAGCTTTTTTTACTATTTGAAGGCAGAGGTGGATCTATTTTTGATAAGCAAAGTTTGTGAATGTTTATTGGTATAGGCAAGCATATAAAATAATGAGATCTACCATGATCATATTGAACAGCAAAACAGGCTAGCGAGATCAAGTGGCCTATTTCTACTCCTAATTTGAGGAATTTGAATAAGAATCTCCTCTCAACAGACGATCAAGTGGTTTTCCTTGACCACACTAGACTAATCAGGACCGTTAGGTTCCTATCTAAAGGGAGGATATTTGCAGCAAGGTATCTTTCACCCAGGGGATGCAATGAGGAACCATTGTTAAACAGCCTGAACTAGAGACATATTGGAAGACTTGCAAAAATTCCATTGTCATCCTGGCCAGGTTTCCTACATTGTTGGACCCCATAAGCAACATTTTGACTGTTCCCCAGTAGGTATAAAGCTCTCTGCCAGGTTATAATGCCTCATTATTCCTTCATCTTCCTGGATTGAATATGTGTTAATTACCCAACTAATCCCACCATCTGCACTCTGCATTTCACATGCCCAAGTTCTGTTTTATCAAACCAGAGCAATGGTTGTGCCATTCTTTTAAATTCTTTACCATTAGCCATCCAGACTCAATTAAATTGCGGGGTATTGGGAGGATAGTCTCTGGAGAAAGATAATGAAATGATAAAACAGGGGCTAAATTGCCGACAGCAGATTATGCACCATCTGATGTTTGTGTGTCAGCTGTGGCTCTGTTGAAAACATACTTATCTTGGAGTTGCTACAAGTCCCATAGAATCACAAAACCAAAGAATCATGCAATACAGAACAGACCTTTTGGCCCATTGAGTCTATACCAGCAAAAATACATTACTACTGCCACTAGTCCCACTTCCCTACAATAGGCTCATAGCCTTGAATGGTATGACATTTCGAGTGCTTATCCAACAACTTATTTAAGGCTCTTGCGCTTTCCCACATCATCTGCGCTCCCAGGTAGTATTTTCCAGACTCCCACTCGGATCCCTCCTGCCTTTCACTTTAAAATTGTGTTCCTTTGTTACTGAATCTTTGACTGAGAGGAAAAGCTCCTTTCTATTCACCCTGTCCATGCCCCTTATAATCTTATACTCCATCAGGTCCTCCCACAACTTGCAAAGAAAACACCCCAAACTTGTTAGGCATGGTGGCTCAGTGGTTAGCACTGCTGCCTCACAGCTCCAGGGACCGGGTTCGATTCCAACCTCTGGTGGCTGTCTGTGTGGAGTTTGCACATTCTCCTCAGGTCTGTGTGGGTTTCCTTCGGGTTCTCCGGCTTCCTCCCACAGTCCAAAGATGTGCAGCTTAGGTGGATTCGCCACGCTAAACTGTCCATTGTGTCCTGAGATGTGCGGGCTAAGTGGATTGGTTATGGGAATAGAGATAAAAGGTACTGCAGATGCTGGAGAATCCGAGATAACAAGCATGGGGCTGGATGAACACAGTAGGTCAAGCAGCATCATAGGAGCAGGAAAACTTGACGTTTCGGGCCTAAACCCTTC
>JAHRHZ010000016.1:63655692-63680329 GCA_024137785.1 Ginglymostoma cirratum | reverse complement strand
AGTTCGGCTAGGCGGATGAGGGTGTCGGTGGAGGGGGATTGGTCCGTTCTGCGGGACAGGAAGAAGCGGAGGGCCTTTAGGCCATCAGCATGGGGAATACAGGTATATAGGGACTGGACGTCCATAGTAAAAATGAGGTGTTGGGGACCTGGGAATTGGAAGTTCTGGAGGAGGTGGAGGGCGTGGGTGGTGTCACGGACGTAGGTTCCTCTACATCGGGGAAACCAAGCGGAGGCTTGGGGACCGCTTTGCAGAACACCTGCGCTCAGTTCGCAACAAACAACTGCACCTCCCAGTCGCGAACCATTTCAACTCCCCCTCCCATTCCTCAGATGACATGTCCATCCTTGGCCTCCTACAATGCCACAGTGATGCCACCCGAAGGCTGTAGGAACAGCAAATCATATTCAACCTGGGAACCCTGCAGCCCAATGGCATCAATGTGGATTTCACAAGCTTCAAAATCTCCCCTCCCCCAACCGCATCCCAAAACCAGCCCAGCTCATCTCCACCTCCCTAACCTGTTTTTCCTCTCACCCCAAGCCACACCCCCATCTCCTATCTACTAACATCATCCTGCCCCCTTGACCTGTCCGTCCTCCCTGGACTGACCTATCTCCTCCCTACCCCCCTACCTACACTCACCTTTACTGGCTCCATCCCCGCCTCTTTGACTTGTCTGCCTCCTCTCCACCTATCCTCTCCTCTATCCATCCTCTATCCGCCTCCCCCTCTCTCCCTATTTATTTCAGAACCCTCTTCCCCTCCCCCATTTCTGATGAAGGGTTTAGGCCCGAAACGTCAAGTTTTCCTGCTCCTATGATGCTGCTTGACCTGCTGTGTTCATCCAGCCCCATGCTTGTTATCTTGGTTATGGGAATAGCAGGGTAACGGGGATAGGGTGTGGGAGGTGGAATGCTCGCCAGGGGGCTAGTGTGGACTCGATAGGCCGATTGGCCTACTTCCACACTGGAGGGACTCAGTGAAAATGATTCCCTCTTAATAGTTAAAATGCTCCATCCCAGGCACCATCCTGGTGAATCTCCTCTGCACCCCCTCCAGTGCAATTAAATCCTTCCTAGAGTGTGGGGACCAGAACTGTACACAGTGCTCCAGAAGTGGCCCAACCAAAGTTCTGAACAGTTCCAACATATACCCCCTGCTCTTATAATCTATGCTACTATTGATGAAGGTAAGGCTCTATTGCTGCCTTGACTATCCTATTAATCTCTCCTGCCAGCTTCAGGGACAAGCACTCCACGATCACTCTTCTTCTCAGAGATAGTAAGAACTGCCGATGCTGGAGTCTGAGATGACAAGGTGTGGAGCTGGATGAACACAGCAGGCCAAGCAGCATCAGAGGAGCAGGAAAGCTGATGTTTCGGGTCTGGACTCTTCCTCCATTCTTCTGATCTTCCTATTGTCCTGCCAATCATCGAGTATCTCTTGTCACCTCCCAAAGTGCATCACGTCACATTTATCAGGGTTAAATCCCAAATGCCACTGATCTGTCCATCGGACTAACCCATCTATATCCTCCTCTAACCTATCACCTTCCTCCTCACTGTCAACAACAACCTTTGTGTCATCTGCAAATTTACTTATCATTCCTCCCACATTATTTATGATTATCACAAACAACAAGAATCCCGGTCTGTAAGAGTTAAGTAAAAGCTTCCAGAGGTCTGCAGAACAAAGAACAAAGAACAAAGAACAAAGAAAATTACAGCACATGAACAGGCCATTCGGCCCTCCATGCCTGCGCCAATCCAGATCCTCTATCTAAACCTGTTGCCTATTTTCCAAGGATCTGTATCCCTCTGCTCCCTGCCCATTCATGTTTCTGTCTAGATACATCTTAAATGACGCTATCGTGCCTGTCTCTACCACCTCCGCAGGCAACGCGTTCCAGGCACCCACCACCCTCTGCGTAAAGAACTTTCCACGCGTATCTCCCTTAAACTGTTCCCCTCTCACCTTGAAATTGTGACCCCTAGTAATTGAGTCTCCCACTCTGGAAAAAAGCTTCTTGCTATCCACCCTGTCCATACCTCTCATGATTTTGTAGGCCTCAATCAGGTACCCCCTCAACCTCTGTCTTTCGAATGTAAAAATCCTAACCTACTCAACCTCTCTTCATAGCTAGCACCCTCCATACCAGGCAACATCCTGGTGAACCTCCTCTGCACCCTCTCCAAAGCATCTACATCCTTTTAGTAATGTGGTGACCAGAACTGTATGCAGTATTCCAAATGTGGTCGAACCAAAGTCCTATACAACTGTAACATGACCTGCCAACTCTTGTACTCAATACCCCGTCCGATGAATGAAAGCATGCCGTATGCCTTCTGACCACTCTATCGACCTGTGTTGCCACCTTCAGGGTACAATGGACCTGAACACGCAGATCTCTCTGTGCATCTATTTTCCCCAGGGCTTTTCCATTTACCACATAGTTCGTTCTTGAATTGGATCTTCCAAAATGCATCACCTTGCATTTGCCTGGATTGAACTCCATCTGCCATTTCTCCGCCCAACTCTCCAATCTATCTATATTCTGCTGCATTCTCTGACAGTCCCCTCCACTATCTGCTACTCCACCAATCTTAGTGTCACCTGCAAACTTGCTAATCAGACCATCAATACCTGCCTCCAGATCATTTATGTACATCACAAACAACAGTGGTCCCAACATGGATCCCTGTGGAACACCACGGGCCACAGTTCTCCATTTTGAGAAACTCCCTTCCACTTCAACTCTCTGTCTCCTGTTGCCCAGCCAGTTCTCTGTCCATCTAGCTAGTACACCCTGGACCCCACGCGACTTCACTTTCTCCATCAGCCTACCATGGGGAACCTTATCAAATGCCTTACTGAAGTCCATGTATATGACATCTACAGCCCTTCCCTCATCTATCAACTTTGTCACTTCCTCAAAGAATTCAATCAGGTTGGTAAGACTTGGCCTTCCTTGCACAACACCACACCATGCTGCCTATCACTAATAAGCCCATTTTCTTCTAAATGTAAATAGATCCTATCCGTCAGTATCTTCTCCAGCAGTTTCCCCACCACTGACGTCAGGCTCACCGGTCTATAATTACCTGGATTATCCTTGCTACCCTTCTTAAACAAGGGGACACCATTAGCAATTCTCCAGTCCTCCAGGACCTCACCCATGCTCAAGGATGCTGCAAAGATATCTGTTAAGGCCCCAGCTATTTCCTCTCTCATTTCCCTCAGTAACCTGAGATAGTTCCCATTTAGACGTGGGGACTTGTCCACTGTAATGTCTTTTATAATATCCGACACTTCCCTCCTCCTTATGCTGACTTGACCTAGAGTAATCAAACATCTATCCCTAACCTCAACATCCGTCATGTCCCTCTCCTCAGTGAATACCGATGCAAAGTACTCATTAAGAATCTCACTCATTTTCTCTGACTCCTCGCATAACTTCCCTCCTTTGTCCTTGAGTGGGCCAACCCCTTTTCTAGTTACCCTCTTGCTCCTTATGTGTGAATAAAAGGCTTTGGGATTTTCCTTAACCCTGTTAAAGATATTTCATGACCCCTTTTAGCCCTCTTAATTCCTCGTTTCACATTGGTCCTACTTTCCCGATATTCTTCCAAAGCTTCATCTGTTTTCAGTCGCCTAGACCTTATGTATGCTGCCTTTTTCCTCTTTGCTATTCTCACAATTTCACCTGTCATCCATGGTTCCCTAATCTGGCCCTTTCTATCCTTCATTTTCACAGGAACGTGTCTGTCCTGCACTCTAATCAACCTCTCTTTAAAAACCTCCCACATATCAAATGTGGATTTACCCTTAAACAGCTGCTCCCAATCCACATTCCCCACCCCCTATCGAATTTTGCTATAGTTGGCCTTCCCCCAGTTCAGCACTCTTCCTTTAGGACCACTCTCGTCTTTGTCCACCAGTCTTCTAAAACTTACAGAATTGTGATAACTATTCCCAAAGTAAACCCCTACTGAAACTCCAACCACCTGGCCAGGCTCATTCCCCAACACCAGGTCCAGTATGGCCCCTTCCCGAGTTGGACTATTTACATACTGCTCTAGAAAACCCTCCTGGATGCTCCTTACAAATTCTGCTCCATCTAAACCCCTAACACTAAGTGAATCCCAGTCAATGTTGGGAAAATTAAAATCTCCCATCACCACCACCCTATTGCTCCTACATCTTTCCATAATTTGTCTACATATTTGTGCATCTATCTCACGCTCGCTGTTGGGAGGCCTGTAGTACAGCCCCAACATTGTTACCACACCCTTCCTATTTCTGAGCTCTGCCCATATTGCCTCACTGCTCGAATGTAGCTGGGTGTATTGACTGGTAACTTTGGAAATCAAGCAGGAGATACTGTCCTACTGTCTGTAACACAACCCATTGTCCAAGGATTTCGTGAAGGCCTGCTTTTCATCATTTAAATGGTTATTGAACTGGCAAATTATGATTCTTTTATTTTCTGAATTTATCCCTTAACTGGAACTGTCTGCCAATGTATGAGTGGGGGTTTCTGCAAATTGGGCGTCAGTCAGAGATATGAATTGGATTACCTTGTTGCTTGTCTATGTTCTGCTAAAGTTACATTCTTAGAGTGACAGAGTCATACAGCACAGTCCAACTCATCCATGCCAACCAAATATCCTAAATTATACCAGTTAAATTTGTCAGCATTTGGTCCATATCCTTCTAAATCCTTTCTATTCATGTACCCATCCAGATGCCTTTTAAATGTTGTAATTGTACCAGCCTCCACCACTTCCTCTGGCAGCTTGTTCTATACATACACCACCCTCTATGTGAAAAGGTTATCTCTTCGGTCCCTTTGAAATCTTTCCCCTTTCACCTTACGTTTTGACTGTCCTACCCTGGGGAAAAGGCCTTCACCATTCACCCTATCCATGCCCCTCATGATTTTACAAATCTCTGTAAGGTCACCTCTCAGCCTCTGATGCTCCATGGAAAATAGTCCCAACCTATTCAGATTCTCCCTATAGCTCAAACCCTCTAACCCTGGCAACGTCCTGAAAAATCTTGTCTGCACCCTTTCAAGCTAAACAAAACCCTTTCTGTAGCGCAGAGACCCAAATTTGTTGTGAGACAGGATCATTCACTTTGAGTTTGTGTTTCCTGAGCACTGTAACATTCTGACAGTGAGGTTTTGGGCTGAGTGCAATGTTCTGGGACAGGGATGTGGTAACACTGCTATTATCTCAAACAGCAGAGTCTGGGCACAGTTATAATCCCATAGTGATCTCTCACCCTACACAACAGGTTATCCACACAAAGAACTAGAACAAAGAACAAAGAAAACTTACAGCCCAGGAACAGGCCCTTCGGCCCTCCAAGCCTGTGCCGATCCAAATCCACTGTCTAAACCTATCGCCCAATTCCTAAGGATCTGTATCCCTCTGCTCCCCACCTACTCATGCATCTGTCCAGACGCACCTTAAATGAATCTACCGTGCCTGCCTCTACTACCTCTGCTGGCAACGTGTTCCAGGCACCTACCACCCTCTGTGTAAAGTACTTTCCGCTTGTATCCCCCTTAAACTTTTCTCCTCTCACCTTGAAAGCGTGACCCCTCGTTATTGAATCCCTCACCCTGGGAAAAAGCTTATCTCTATCAACCCTGTCTATACCCTTCATGGTTTTGAAGACCTCAATCAGGTCCCCCCTGCAGAGTGAGAACGCCATTTCATTGTAAGGGTCTTAGCAGCAAAGCAAAATACATTTTTACGACAGACTTAAATTTTTCTTGGAAAATGAATGGAAATAGAGAATTATTGTCCAGTCTTAGGTCATACAAAGAGTTCAATGAGAGTCCCATGCAGATAATACCATCCTTAAGGCCATCGATGGAGCAGTTGGTGTTGTATAGTAGTATACATGACGACAAAGCTTTGACTTCTCGTACTTTCAGTACCTAATTCACTCACAGCAGGTAACAGGATAGGAAGCTGCATATTAATGAGTTCTGATCTGCAGTTAATAAGTTCATTAACAAGCAATAATCCCTTTGAAGAGGCAGCTCACCATTTCCCAGTGAGAATCTCACTTCGACACCAGGAACTGTGTTAAAAGATGCAGCAGATTGTTCCTGAATTGAAATAGCCCCCAGAAACTCATGAGATTCTGCCATGTTTTTCATCATAGCCCATAGTTTTCAGGTCCCAATAAGATTCAGTCCAAAAAGACAGAAAGAATAAAAATATTTGCATTTATAATGTTCCCTCACACTGTTTCAGTATTTCCAAAGATGGTCCCACACGACAACATTGTTTTCAGAGAAGGCCAGAAGTCGCAAGACACCAGGTTATCGTCCAACGGGTTTATTTGAAATCACAAGCTCTCGGACCACTGCTCCTTCATCAGGTGGAGTAAAGAAAAGCATCCAGGCACAGAATTTATAGGCAGGAAAATCACTAGGCTGAGAGATTAAAAGATCACACAAATGGTGTGAGCAGTTGAATAATAAGTTTCTGTACATGATGTTTATAGAAAGGGTCCGAATAGATGTAATATAGGAGATGTTGATTTTGTACTTAATCAAAAATGATAATAACCAGAGATAACACAGTGTGGAGCTGGACGAACACAGCAGGCCAGGCAGCATTAGAGGAGCAGGAAAGTTGATATTAGGTGTCAGGATCCTTCTTCAGAGAATCATGACCTGGCCATGATAATAACCAGAATGTTTGCTAGCTGGAATACCAGGAAAACTCTCTGTTCCTCTTTGAAATACCTGTAGTGACATAAAATGTTTTAATTAAAGCTGAGGGTGCACCTTGGACTTTACTTTAAGAATTTAATGAACTACTAATTGAGGATGAGAATTTTTAAAACAAGGCGCCTTATGTTCCACAAGAACAAATAGTTTAACCAGTGAAGATGGATCAGTGGAACTGAGTGAGAATTAGGATGATAGGTAACAGAATTTTGGGATTGGCCTCTGGTTTGTGAATATGGAAGGTCGGTCAGGAGTGTGTTGGACTGTTCAAGACTAGACAGTAAGACCATAAGAAATAGGAACAGGAGGAGGCCATTCAGCCCCTCAAGGCTGCTCCACCATCAATAAGATCATGGTTGATCTAACATTCCTCACGTCCACTTTCCTGCCTTTTCCTTGTAACCCTTCATTCCCAACTGATCAAGAATCTATCACTATCAGCCTTAAATATACACAGGACTCTGCCCCCACAGCTCTCTGTAGCATAGAGTTCCAAAAAACTCACAACCCTCTGAGACAAGAAATTCCTCCTCATTTCAAACTTACATTGGCGTCCCTTTATTCTGATTCTATGCCCTCTGGTCCTAGACTCTCCCATGAGGGTAAATGTTCTCTCATCATTGACCCTGTCAAGTCCCTTGAGAATCCTAGACTTGAGTTGAAAAAGGCTGCTGGTGACAGTTTTAGCATCAGCTGAGCTGAACCCAGGCAGACTCGGGTGGTGTTATGGAGGTGAAATTTGATGGTCTTAGTGACGGAGTGGTTATGGGGTTAGAAGCTCATCTTCAAGTTCTAACCTGAGCCAAAGGCTGCAGAGATCGGGTTCAACGTCTTAGGAGACGGTCTTAGTGAACAGCTTTCATGGCAGCAATTAAAGGCTAAGCATATGATTATTTCATGGTTTACAACAAAATAAAGCACACGCAGGGAGATTGAATCAATATTATGGTAATTAATATTTGTAGCAGATTTAATAATAGTTGAGAGCAGTTTCTCATTCTGGTCATGCTGCATAATCAGTGAGACAGATATTTACATTCGATTTTACTGTAGCTCGAACGAGCAGATTCTCATGTTACAGTCTGTTTTGAAGAGAGTTTACATCACATTGAATTAGAAATTATGTTCAGCGCTTTTCCAAAATGCTTAATGCATTCACAGTAAATCCCTCTGTACCATTCCAAACATCTGTCAAAATTACATGCAGAGAGAAATCCGACATATGTGTGTTAAAAGCTTGTGTGAAGACAATGTTGATCATAATTCCTGTTGTTCATTATAGAATCTAGATTCTGTAGATCATTACAGAATCTGGGAAGTGTTCAATGACATTATTTCAAATGTATTGTTCAGTGATAATCATCCAAGTGAATACCCTGATCCCATTTTCTTCCCATACCCTTTCATCCTTTTAGTCCTAAGAACAATACATAACTCCATCTTGAAAATGTTTCAATGCTTTGGCCTGAACCACTTTCTGTGGTAGTGAATTCTACAGCAACACCACTCTCTGAGTGAATAAATTTCTCTTCATCTCAGTCTGAAATGGCCTACACCATATTCTTGAACAATGACCCTTGGCTATGGACAGCTCCACCATCAGGAACACCCTTCCTACATCTAACCTGTGTAATCCTGTTTGGATTCTATAGGTTTCTGCGAGATCCCTACCCATTTTGCTATGCTCCATTGAATATTGGCCTAACCAATCCAGTCTCTCTTCATGCATCAGTCCTGCCATCCCAGGAATCAGTCTAGAATGATGGGAACCGCTGAGATTGAGGTCTCAGAGGGCTTGGATACAAGAGCAGGGAATGGCATTCAGAGACCACTTCCTTACCCATTGTCCATGCTTCTGACTGCTTCCATGTTGGGCCAAATGGAGGTCCACATCCGAACTCTGAAGGCTTCAGCTGGGAAACAACCACATTTTTCTTGTTCTTTGATGTTGAGGGCATCACATGAATAGGCTGATGGAAAATTGAAGAGTGTCAATTACAGTTTATGAAGAGCTTTCTTTAAAAAGAAACAAGGCCTTCTGAAATAGTGACCGAATCCAACATTGCTCACAAAACAAGTCTCTGTAGACCCCGACGATATTCACAGAAAATTGTGTGTGATGGAAAAAGACAGATTTTGTTGAAGATATTTCTCCTGTATTCATCAGGATATTTTGCAAGAATATCAAGGGGAAAACAAGCAATTATACTGAATGATAAAAGATTGTTGATTGGTTGTGTAATGGACCAGACCAAACCCGCTTCAACTACATCAGGGAGATAGCTTGGACACTAATTTTTTTTATTTAAAGGCAAGTGTAATGTGCTGTGTTCCAGATGTAATTTGATTGGTCGCACTACTTAGCTCTAAGCAAAACACACTTTATTCTTACCCACACTTAAAATGCAAACAAAAGAAAGAAGAATTGGAATAACTTAACCTCTTTTAGACAACTTAACAGAATAATAGGTTATTTAAGGACTTGGTAGCAACGGTTCCAAAATAGCAACATCCCATAAACAGACCCTTGGCAAAGGCAAATTCAGTAAAATAGATTGTCTCACGTGCAATGTTTCTCCAGTCCAGGAGGAAAGAGCACCTAGAGGAAATTCTGGCAGAGAGGGAAAGAGAGAGAGAGAGAACTTAGGCTTTAAACTGTCACAGAGAGATGGGGGGGGGGTGGGGAAGAGACAGCTACCACAGCCAACTTCCAAACCCTAACATCTACTGCAAACTCCCCCATTTCTGATGAAGGGTCTAGGCCCGAAACGTCAAGTTTTCCTGCTCCTATGATGCTGCTTGACCTGCTGTGTTCATCCAGCCCCATGTTTGTTATCTCACTACATCCTGGTTCTGTGGGAGCCTGACTCCAGTCATTCATACTGCTTCTATCGTTTCAACTTTTGAAAAAAACCAAGGCCACACAAGCTGTTTATTGGTTTGGAACAAACCGTTCAATACCTCTGTCTCAACCTCTCTTCATAAAAAACCAGGACAAAATACCCCACTTAAAGCCTTAATATTGTCACACCTCCCCCTCAAAAAAATGAACCATCAATATACAAGGATAACTTTACTTTTAGAAACCTTCGGCTTTATGCTATTAGTCCACTACAATACATATACATTTCATTGACGCTAAGCTTGCAAACATTCAATACTACAGTCTATTTCAATTAATTTCTACCACCACCGAATACTTCCTTCTTCCTTCATCAAAGTCATGACAAAGTGTCGACAGGTACAGTTTTCCATCCTGCTCCGTGTATAATTTTCAATTGAATGGTTGTAACAACAAACAGCTGACATCACTCTCATCGATAGCTGCTTTGAATGGCTTTGCATAATTAGATGTGGCTAACACTGGGATATGGGTTAACACAGGTTTCAGGTTGTCAGAGATAGTAGGAACTGCAGATGCTGGAGAATCTGAGATGACAAGGTGTAGAGCTGGATGAACACAGCAGGCCAAGCAGCAACAGAAGAACAGGACCCTTCTGGGTCTAGACTAGTCAGCTTTCCTGCTCCTCTGATGCTGCTCAGCCTGCTGTGTTCACCCAGCTCTACAGCTTGTTATTTCAGGTTGTCAAACTCCTGCTGTCAGCCTGCCATCCACTGAAACTTTCTTCACTTCTTCAACAAGTGAGTCAGTGGAGTAACTACACTGCTAAAATATAAGGTACGAATTTTTGATAAAAACTACTCAGTGCCAGGACCCGTCGTACTGCCCGCTTCGTCGATGGTATGGGAAAATCTCAATAACCTTTGTTTTCACATCCCTTGGGGCCATCTGTCCATGTCTAGGAATATGGCTTGGGCTCTTGCAAATTCACTCTTAGCCAGGCTTACCACCAAGCCCGCCTTTGAAATCAAACAAACGATTCCAATAAATGCTGTGACTGTCCCTTCCATGTGTGACTAAAAATCACCAGATCATCTCTGTACACCACTCAATTGAATAATCCTGAAATGACCTTATTGGTTACTCTTTGAAATGCAACTGTAATTTTTCATACCAAATGGCAGAACTTTAACGAGGTAAAGTCAGTTTGGCGTCGTGAAAGCTGAAATTTCCTTTGCCCCCTCAGATGAAAGTAACTATCAGTATCCTCTGAGTAAGTCCAGCTTCAAAATATAAGTTGCTCGTCCCACTTTCTCAATGCAATCTTCCAGATGTGGACTAGGATATGAATCAGATTTTGTAATTGCATTGACTTTGCTGTAATCAATACATAAATGTTGGTTTCCATTTGGATTTGGCACCATTGCTATGGGTGAGCTCCAGTTGCTGCAACTCACTCCAATTATATTGTCTTTGAGCATGCTTTCAAGCTCTTTTTGAACCTATGCCAATTTTAGAGGGTTAATCTGGAAGAATATTGTTTAATTGGAACAGTGTTTCTAATAACTACATCATGTGCGATCATGTTAGTGCTTCCCAGCATTTTCCCACATAGACCTCCATGTGATTGCAATAACACTTTCAGGTCATTTCGATTTTCCCCTGGAAGGTGACACAGTAGTTTATCCCAATTGTTTTGAGCATTTTCTCATTATCCAATTTAATTTAAGGAACATCAAATTTAAATTTGTCTGGATTTGGTTCTTCACTTTGCATTGTAACAAGTACACACATACTCCTTTTGTTTTCCTTCTCTACCAAAATAATGTTTGAACAGGTTCACATGACACACTCTGTGAATTTTCTTTTTATGTGGTGTTCTGATCAAATAATTCACCTCTTTCAATTTGATAAGGCCCGTTAAACCTTCCCTTTAAAGGTTCACATACCATTTGTAGTAATACGAACACTTTATCTCCTCTTGCAAAACTACACAATTTTGATTTCTTGTCTGCTCTCTGCATCATCACATGTTATGATATTTACCCAGTCTATTTAATCTTTCCCTAAAATTTGACGTACAGCCCAAATATGTAGTCTTTGAACACTGACTTAACAATTTTTCCTCAGTTAATTTCAATGGTCCTCTCACCTTGTATCCAAAACTAATTCAAATGGACTAAATTAGTTGATTCACCAGGTGTATTCCTAAATGCAAGAAATGCAAATGGAATTTCTTTGTCCAAATCCTCTGGATCGTCACATCTAAAAGCCCTCAACATAGTCTTTAAAGTTTTATGTCACTGTTCTAATGGTCCCTGTGATTCTCAATGGACAGCAACTGGTTAGAGTTAGTTCAGTAGAACTTAAAGGAGTTGATGCAGGGGTAACTTGTCTGAACGTAGACCTCTGTGAATGGGTGATGTTGAGAAGTCGGTTGAAAACTTTGTTTCGCTGTATAATTTAAGACCTTTCTAAACTGCCTCCTATATCTTAGATATTTGTTTTCTTCTTTTTGTAATAAATGTCTGTCCTGCTGTTCAAGAAACTCAACAGCTTCATGAAGATGTTTCAGTGGCTGTCCAATCCATCAACTAAAACAAAAATAAATAATTTGTCAACTGAGATTACATTCTGGGATCGGACTTGTCTAATAGTAACATCAGCTGGGGTCACATGAGATCTTTGAAATGCATTTGAATCAATGGGCGCGCCTCATCTATACAAACAATGCAACCCTTTCAAGTAAAAGGTTAAGTCACCACATTCCCATTCTCTCATTAAAGAGAATGAACTGGTGATGGTTTAACTTGATGGTCACCACACCCCAGCCAAGGGGAGAGATAGAGAAGGGGAGTCATTTACAGTAACCTCTGTCAGTATCAGAATTGAGCCTATACTGTTGTCTTCAGTCTGCATCAGAAACCTGCCATATAGCCACCTGAGCTAACCAGCCCCTACGGTACTGTAGCAAGCTACAGATTATACTTTCAGGTTGCAGAGTAGCACCACCATCATCTGTGAAGTAAGGGTATGACTAACTGAGCTGAATTTTCACAACTTTTCTCACTGAGAATCACACAAATTATAGAATTATTCATACCCATGTTGGGTTTTCTCCCTGAAGTGGCTTGGACCAAGATAACACATCTTCTGACTGCTCTTTGGCTTAAACCTCCTGGGCACATTGTTATTGCTATTTCGTTCTTGCAAAATTGTATCACTCCCAATCATAATTACGACAAAAAGTCCTGTTCTGTACTGAAATTGTCAGTGAATTTCAACATAATAACACCTTCAATATTGGAGGTTTAGACACCAGAACATTTCCAACCAAAAATCTCGTGTGCAATTGTGAAGAGGTGATGGCATTTACAGCTTTGCTTAATGTTACTCACAGTAATGTCACACACACTCTTTGAATGATTCACTCGTAACTCGGAAGGATTCACTTGATCTAAACAATTATGGCTCTGCATCATTTTTCAATGAGGATGGTGAGTGGGGGCTGATTTGATCACATGAGTGTCCCCACCCAACTTCCTGCCCCTAAAAGCTGCCCACTCATTACAATTGTGCCCATCTCCCCACTTTCCCATGACACATGAGAAAGGTGGCTGAAATGACTGCACAGAAGCTGGTATTTCATCACCAAGTCCCCCTTTATTTACCAGTGCACAGTACACTGGCTGTGGCCAGACAGCTCAGAGACAATCCCTGAAGTGAGGACATTCTGAATCTTCTGTTTATATCTGTCAGCCCAGGTCCCTTGATTGGCCTGGGTTAACAGCCCCAGTCAAGGATCGCATAGTCAATAAGATCCACCTGGTTCCAATCAATCAATTTACTCCCTAATGGAAGATTCTTGTTGATCAAGAAGCCATTTCTTTCTCAACACTGACCTTTTCTTAAATGATTAATCAACAATCAATGTGGAAAGAATCTTTATTTAATGTTCCTGTTATGTGCTTTCTTCCCTGGCTTTGCTTCCAGGTATTTCCTTGAGATTCATCTTCAATTGCTGAAGATATTCAGACAAAGAATGTTCATTTTTAGAATGTAGCCAAAGACTCTGTGTAGATCAAGGATTGGAAGAACAATTGGTTGGAGATAGCAGTTATGGTGTCGCAGAGTCAGTGGGTGGAAACTTTCCATTCAGATCACAATGTTCTAGTAATTAGAGCAACAAGAAATGTCAAATTGCCAGCTGTCTGTCTGGTCAGTCCTCTTGTGAACTTGATGAGTCAGTGCATTAATCATTCATTTGAACACTTCTTCACTTCCAGTCTCTCTGATTTTCATCACCAATACAGCAAATTATATTTTAATACAGGCAGATTGAGAAGCTGCAAGAGATGGATGAATGCTCATGTACATTCGGAGAGATTATGCTGTCTCTCACCTACCGATCCAGAGACGCAGAGTAATGTTCAGGAAAACATAGGTTTAAGTCCCACCATAGCAGCTGGTGGCATTTAAATGCAATCATTGAATAAATCTGGAATTGGAAGCTTGTCTCAGTGAACATGAAATTCCATAACCATCATTGTAGGAACCCATTTGGTCTCCCAAATTCCTTTGTAGAAGTAAATCAGCTATTCTTGTCTGACTGACATGTACCTCCCACCTCTGACCACAAGTCCATCAGAGATTGATTGATTTATTGATGTTTCACATACCGAGATACGGTGAAATGTGTCATTTTGTGTACTGTACAGGCAGATCGTACTATATAAAGTGCATCAGGGTAGCTAAACAGAGTGTACAATGCAGTGTTACAGCCACAGAGAAGGTGCACAGAGAAATCAGAATGAACATTGAATGGGATGCTGGAACGGGAGATGGTAGATCCTGTCAGATCATTTCTGGAGCAGATCTGCCAAAGTCATGTGGCAGAATGCCTCATTGCCAAAACTTGCCTATAAGTGCCAGCATGTTGCTTCACTTGAGAGAGGCTCTCCCTGCCATATCCTTCCTCACCCTGTTCACATCCTGCTCAAGAGGCAGCTGCAGTGGAGAAGCCACCGTTGTTTACCTCCCTGTGGAATGTGCAAATGCAAAGAAGGTCTGGAGAGAGATAAACTCATAGAAGAGGCCCTTTTGTCCATTGAGTCTGCACTACCAAACTGCAATGGTGTTTTGTCAAGGTTCATTCCGAGGAACATGTGACTCAGGACCCTGTTCTCTACAGGCTGTTCCCAGGGATGCACACACAGAGAAACATCAACTGAGGCGGAAGGACCTTCAACTCAGTGAAAGCTGCTCTTTGATCTGCACAATAATCGCTGCTTTTCCAATAACAGAGAGCTTTTCTGAGTCAAGTGTAGCAGACTTGCATATTCCAAGGTACAGGGTTACTTGCTGAAGGACGCAGTAAAGCTTGGGGCAGCCATTGTAGAGGCTCAATGGGGAAAGACCATTAATTAAAGTCTTACAGTGGTAATACAACAAAACTGTGCAGATTCTCTCAGGCCTGAACACCTTGACATTCTGAGTATCAGGAGTATTTAAATTACATTGAGCCACATCAGAGTGCAACATGATCTATGGAAAAAATTTAACTCAATTGTACGTTCTGTAATTTTCAATTTGCAATTATTTGCCTTCAGACTCTATGCATGATGTAGAATGCACATGGTAAATGTTTGAAGTACAATTTTATAATGGTGTTGAGGCATGGTGAAGAGAGGACCCTGTTGGGCAGGTTTAATTTTATTGCACTACCTGACTACCAGGGCAATAAGAGTTAGGGTCCAGGTAGACCCAAAAAAGAGTTCTGACGAAGGGTCACCGGACCCGAAACGTTAACTCTGTTTTCTCCTCCACAGATGCTGCCAGACCTGCTGAGCTTTTCCAGCAACTTTGTTTTTGTTCCTGATTTACAGCATCCGCAGTTCCTTTGGCTGTTATTAGTTAGCAAATGTTAGCCTTGCCAGTACAGCTCATATTGCATGAAATAATAAGAAGGAATGTTCAAATCTAGAAAACAATGTAGAATATCTGAACACAGAATTATCTGTGCAATTTGGGATTATGTTGCTTTGTAATGATCTGGAAAACACCTAATCTTTTTTTCTTGGAAATATTTATGATTGTCTTGACTGTAATATCCTCAAATACACGTTTAACTATAATACTGAATTGGGACACTTAGAAATTAATGGTAAAAATTAAAGAATGTTATAATCATAGTTAGGACATGTTATGGTAATCTTGAATTATACCTTACTGAATTTGAATATTTGTTGGGCAATATGTCAAATCAATATAAAATAAATCTATTTATTAGCAGGCGACTTTTATATCAATACTTTGACTGAAAATAGAACTTGTGGTAAATTCTTCAACTCATTATTCATATAATCATACAATCCCGAGAGTGTGGAAACAGGCCATTCAGCCCATCGAGTCCACATTGACCCTCTGAAGACCATCCCACCTAGGCCCACTTTCCCTAGCCTATCCCTGTAACCTTGCATATCCCATTATCAAATCACCTAAGCTGCACATCTTTGGCCTGTGGGAGGAAACCAGAGCACCCGGAGAAAACCCACGCAGACACGGGGAGAATGTGCAAACTCCACACAGACAGTTGCTCAAGGGTGGAATTGAACACAGGTCCTTGGCACCGTGAGGCAGCAGTGCTAACCACTGTGCTGCTCCACTCAAGTTCTTTCCTCCCATTGATCAATAAAATTACATGCACACATTTTGAGATATTAAAAAATAATGTATTTGCTGGCTGCAAAAGAAAGGTCAGAAGTCACACAACACCAGGCTATAGTCCAACAGGTTTCTTTAAAAACACAGGCTTTCGGAGCCTCACTCCTTCTTTAGGTGTCAGTGAGAGAAATAGTATCAGGCACAGAATTTGTAAGTAAAAGATCAAAGGGTCTCACCATTGATGAGGACGTATTTGACAAACCTAAGAGAGCTGTTAAACTTTTAATCAGTAAGAAGGTTTTAATTGATTAATAAGTATATGTAAATTTCTGAATTCCTTTCAAGTCCCTGTCCGGAGAGAACCTCATCATGTTGGAACCATGTATATTTTTTGCAATGGAAACTGGGCAAAATGAAATTTTGGATAATGCCTCAGGTGAAGACAGGTAGCCATGTAATGTTGTGGAACTCAATGGTTAAAACTGGAATTGTGTTATCTTTCAGTCATTGATTATGAAAGGAGAAGTGACCTTTAAAAAAATCAGAGCTGTTTTGAGAGAGAATGTAGATTTGTTACTTTTACAAGTCCAAATAGCGAAAGGAGCATTGGGCTGCAAATTCCTAACATCAGCTTTCGAAGCTACTAGTTTCTGTTTTTCCAACGGACTGGGAGGCAGCGCAGTTGGAAACACATCACCAAGAAGCCTGCAGTAAAGGCAGATCTCTGTCTCCTAGAAAAGAAAGACCCCTTCCAAGGACATGGTGCTCTCTCTCTCTCTTTTTCTCTCTCTCTCTCGCTCTCTATCTCTCTCTTTCTCTATTTCTCTTCCTCTCTTTGTGTAAAAGTATAAAGATGCTGAAAATTGAATTGTTAACTCAATAAAAGACCTAGGTCTAACTGACCAGCTACCTTAACTGATTGACAACAACATGATCTCATTTAGAGAAACCACAAGAACTGTTATAGAATCATTTCATTCCACCCATGTGATTTGGACTCTTGATCCATAAGATTTTCCCTGTTTAGCTAACTTTTCCAAACCATAGTAATTGTTCGGAGGTTGGTGGGTGTGTGTATGTATATGATTTTGTGTGTATGTGTGTGTGTGTGTGTGCACATGCATGCATCTGTGTGTGCATGTGTGTGTGTATGCATGCAAGCATGTGTACATGCGTGCATGTGTGTATGTGCGCGTGTATGTGTGTGTGTGCATGTTTTTGTGCGCATGTGTGTGCGTTAACGCTTGTGTGTATGTGTGTGAGCGCGTGTGTGTGTGTAAAAAGGCATAATTTTAAAGTGAAATGCACGTGAAAAACATTTTCATGCCAGAGGATGTTGGAATCTGGAATGCAGTGCCAGGGAGGGCAGTAGAAGCAGGGAACCTCATGAGCTTTAAAGCCTCATACCATTCAAGGATACAGGTCTAGTGCAGGAAACTGGGACTCCTATTAGATTTAGTGTAGCTTTGACGGTACAGACATGATGGCCTGAAGGGCCTCCTCTGTACTCAATGATTTAAAGGGCCTACAGTTTAACTTTGGATAGTTAGGCGATAAAAAGCCATTTTAATGCTTATTAAAGACTAATAAATGTTTGTGTTTATTGACTGACCTGGTGGGAGTCTTTTTGCCTTAGACTGGAATCTAATCAATGTTAATCAATGTGACCATTTTGGTATTTGAAATCGACATTTACCCATTTAGAATGTTTTGTGGAGCCGTGGGGCTTGATCACCAGAGTTGTAACAAGAGATATTAAGATAACTCAGCCAAGAAATAATACTTTTGAAAGTAAGAATGCGTAATCCAAAGCACCTAAAATGGAAATATTTGGGGAGGCAATAGCCTAGTGGTATTATTGCTGGACCAGAGACCCAGATAACATTCTGAGGACCTGGGTTCGATTCCCATCATGGCAGATGGTGGGGTTTGAAGTCAATAAATATCTGGAATTAAGAGTCTAATGGTGAATCCATTGTCGATTGTCAGAAAAACCCATCTGGTTCGCTAATGTCCTTTAGGGAAGGAAACTGCCATTCTTACCTGGTCTGGCCTACATGTGACTCCGGACACACAGCAGTGTGGATGGCTCTTAACTACCCTCTGGGCAATTAGGGATGGGCAATAAAAGCTGCCTAGCCAGTGATGTCCTCATCCTCATCAACAAAAATAGACATAACTAACTCAGAGATATACGCAGGATTTCAAAATTAAACTCTACTTTTTAAATAATTGCCAGAAATTCCAAAGGTGCCTGAAACATGTAAAATTCCAAATGGTGGGGTGAGAAATTCAAAACAGATTCAACTCCAACAATGAAGTCATAGAGTCATACGGCATGGAAACATGTCCTTCAACCCAACTCGTCCAGGCCTACCAGGTTTCTTAAACTGGACTAGTCCTATTTGCCAGCATTTGATCCATATCCCTCTAAACCTTAAATAAAAACTGAAAGAACTGCGGATGCTGTAAATCAGAAACAAAAACATAAATTGCTGGAAAAACTTAACCTAAAACGTTAACTCTGATTTCTGTCCACAGATGCTGCCAGACCTGCTGAGCTTTTCCAGCAATTTCTGTTTTTGTCCTTCTAAACCTTCCTTTCCACGTACCTGTCCAAATGTCTTTTAAATGTTGAAATTGTGTCCATCTCTACCACTTCCTCTGGCAGCTCACTCCATACATGCATCAAATTCTGCATGAAAAGGTTGTCCCTCAGATTCTTTTTAAGCCTTTCTCCTCTCACTTTAAACCTATGCCCTACGGTTTAGAACGCCCCTACCTTTTCACCTTATTTATGCCCTTCATGACTTTATAAACCTCTATAAGGCCACCCCTCAGGCTCTTCTGCTCCACGGAAAAAGGTCCCAGCCTATCCAGCCTCTCCCTACAGCTCAAACTCTGCAGTCTTGGTAACATCCCAACAGAAACCATGGAAGAACAGGGAGATCCACTCCCTACTGAAGTCCAGGTCCGATGCACTCAGGCCGGGCGACCCTGACCTATACAGGAAATCAAGGTATGACCTTCACAAGGCCATCAGGGATGCCAAGAGGCAAAACCAAACGAAGCCTGAGACCCAGACTAACCACATGGACACCTGTCGTTTGTGGCAAGGTTTACATGACATAATGGGCTACAAAGCAAAGTCAAACAGAATCATGAGCAACAGTACATTCCTACCCGATGAGCTCAATGCATTCTACGCTCGCTTTGGATATGAGGTCACTGAAATGATGTCACCTATCCCATCAGCCTCGGGTGTACCCGTACCCACGGTCACCATGTTAGATCAACCTTCTTAAGAGTGAACCCACAGAAAGAAACTGGCCTGAGTGGAGTCAATACAGTGTCGAGCTGGAGGAACACAGCAGGTCAGGCAGCATCAGCGGGGCAGGGGAGTCAACGTCTTGGATTGGAGCCGTTCACCTGACAAAGGGGCTACGCTCCAAAAGCTTGTGTTTCTAAATAAACCTGTTGGACTATAACCTGGTGTCACGTGATTTCTAACATAATTCTCAACACCAGTGCCCCACAGGACTGCATACTCAGCCCCCTACAATACTCTTTACTCATGCATGTCTGTGTGGCCAAATTCTGCACCAACTCCATTCACAAGTTTGCTGATGACAGCACCGTTGTAGGTCAGGTCTCAAACAACGCCGAGATGGAGTGCAGGAATGAGATAGAGTGCTTAACGGTCTGGTGTAAAGACAACAACCTCTCCCTCAATGTCAGCAAACAAAGGAGCTGGTCACTGACTTCAGGAAGCAGAGTGGAGAGCACGCTCCTGCCTGTATCAATGGTGCTGAGGTGGAGATGGTTGAGAGTGTCAAGTTCCTGGGAGTGATGGTCACCAACAATCTCTCCTGGTCCAACCATGTTGACACTACAATCAAGAATGTATAGAACACCTTAACTTCCTCAAGAGGCTAATGAAATTCGGCATGTCCTTAAAGACTCTTACAAATTTTTATAGATACACCATAGGAAGCATCCTATCTGGATGCATCACAGCTTGGTATGGCAACTACCATAGGTCCCAAGACCAAAAGAAACTACAGAGAGTGGTGAACACAGCCCAATCCATCACTCAAACCAGCCTCCCATCCATTGACATCATCTATACTTCCCGCTACCTGGGGAAAGCAACCAACTTAATCAAAGACACTTCCCACCCTGGCTATACTCTCATCCACCCCCTTCCATCAGGCAGAAAATATGAAAGTTTGTAGGTATGAACAAACAGATTCAAAAGCAGTTTCTTACACCACTTTTGAATGGACGACTTCAACGTAAATGTTGATTTCCCTCTGCACTATCTTGGCAGCTGTAACACTGTATCCTACACTCTGTTCTGTTACCCTGACACACTTGCATAGTTCAATCTGCTTGAAAAGCAGGAAAGACAACACTTTTTCACTGTAATGTGACAGTAATAAATCAAATCAAATCAAATCAACTCAAACATCCTTGCAAACTTTCTTTGCACCCTTTCCAGTTTAATAACATCTTTACCATAGCAGGGTGACCAGGATTGTATGCAGTACTGCAAATGTATCCTTATCGATCCCTTGCAGAGCCATAATATGGCACCCCAGCTCCTATACTCAATGCTCTGACCAAAGAAGGCAAGCGTACCAAACGCCTTCTTCGCCATCCTTTCTACCTGTGATGCAACTTTCCAAGAACTATGTGCCTGCACCCCTAGGACTCTCTGTTCAATAACACACCCTTGGGACCCTACTGTGTAAGTCCTGCCCTGACTTGTTTTACCAAAATGCAACACCTGACATCTATCTAAATTAAACTCCATCTGCCAATCCTCGGCCCACTGATCCAGTTGATCAAGATCCCATTACACCCTTAAATGACCCTTTTCACTGTCTACTCTATCACTAATTTTGGTGTCATCCACAAACTTAAGAATCGTGTCTCCTGAATTTTCATCCAAAGTGTTTGTGTAAATGACGAACAACAATGGGCTCAACACTGATCCTTGTTGACACACCGCTGGTCACAGGCCTCCAGACTGATCAACAACCCTCTACCACCAGCCCCTCTGATTCTTCCCATCAGGCCAATTTTGTATCCAAGCTCTCCCTGGATCCCATGTGATCTAACCTTACTAACCAATCTACCATGCGGAATCTTGTTGAAGGCTTTGTCTATGTCAACAATGTCAACCACTTTGCCTTCACCTATCTTCTTGGTCACCTCTTCAGAAAACTCAATCAATTTTCTGAGACATGATTTCTGATGCACAAAGCCATACTGACTATCTCTAATTAGTTCTTGCCTTTCCAAATACATCTCAATCCTGTTCCTCAGTGTCCCCTCCAACAACTTACCCACCACTGATGTCAGGCTTACCCTTCGGTAGATAACAAGGTCTAGAGCTGAATGAACACAGCTGGCCAAGCAGCATCAGAGGAGCAGGAAAGCTGATGTTTCGGGCCTAGACCCTTCTTCCTCACCCATCAGTAGTTCCTTGGCTGTTGCTTGCAGCCTTTCTTAAACAATGGCACAACATTAGCCGCCCTCCAGTCTTCTGGCACCGTGCCCATGCTTGTCGATGATACAAGTATCTCTGCTAGTGGCCCACGATCTCTTCCCTTGCTTACCACAATGTCTTGGGATACACTTGATCAGGTCTTGGGGATTTATCTATCTTTATACATTTTAGAGCTCTATAACCTCCTGTTCTGTAATGTTGAGTCTTTTCAAAACATCACTATTTATTTCCCTGAATCCCTAGCTTCCACGTCTTTCTCCAGGGTAAATACTGATGCAAAATATTCTTTTGGGATTTCACCCACCTCCTGTGATTCCACACATAGATGTTGATCTTTAAGGGATCTTATTCTCTCTCTGGTTACTCTTTTGCCCTTCATATACTTGTACAATCTCTTTGGATTTGCCTTTCTCCACCTGCCAAAGCTATCTCATGTCTCTTTTTTACCCTCCAGATTTGTGAAAGATGAAATTGTTGACCATCCAAATGCTAATGGCTTTAGTAATTATGATTTAGTAATGATAGTCATCAGATATAACAAAGGCTCCAAAATGTCACAAAATACATAAGATTTCCACCATTTCCCAATTAATTCTTGTGCTTAATCATTCTGTCTGACCCAACTGACTGGGTGAAAAAGTGAAAGCTGTTAACACCAAAGCAAGTCATTTCTGTTGTTATGATAAAGTAATGTTGATTCTCTTACTCGTATTTGTAATCTCTCATTTGTCATCCAGCATCTTTTCTACGTTTTAAGTAGTGAACTGCCCAGAATCATCCACATGGTTTTGTAGTAACAATTTGTCTCTAAGTTCACAAAAGACAAATTTTGTTTGCTTCAAATCCAAAACAAAAATCACTACTGAAGGTGGAAATAGGCAGGTTTTCGATTAGTCACAAGTGGAAGAGTTATGGAAAGTGAGCAGGAAAATGGTGTTGAGGCCAAGATGAGATTAAATGGTGGAACAGGCTGGAGGGGCTGAATGGCCTACTCCTGTTCCTAGTTCTTATGTTCTTATGAATAGTTATGAATTTGGGACCATAGTAATTGGAGTAAATATTGAGCAAAAGAGGAGTACAATATTTCTTGGCTTTGTGAGTGTAGAGTTTTAAATCAGAAGTAACAAGTTGCAAGTGTCAACAAATGTTTCTCATTGCATACTGCATAATTTGAGATTTGATGGCTGTTCAAACATGATTAACTCCATATAAATTCCACTTTTTTGCTACACGTAACAATACCGTGGGCCATCACAATCAAAAACAATCCTAGATTCCAATCACAGAAAAAAGCTGCAGGGATTTGTGCAGATGGAGGCAATTTTGAAAACAGTGGCCCATTATGTTTTTGCGTTAAGACATTGAAAATTGGAGAGATATGTATATATATACACACGTACATATATCCTTTACAAAATGGTCTCCATATGCTTCGATTTTATTCCAATAAATTGTCCGTTACGTTCAGCAACATCCTTCAGTTGAATTCTACCAATCACAATGGCCAGAAATTCCTGAAATAATTTGCTTAATCCAAAGCTGGCTGTAGTGTATAAATCAACAAGGCTCCCTGGCTCAGGAGTGTGAAATTCAATATCCCTGTTCACATGAACCATCTGAAAACAAATACATAAAATTTTGTTCAAAGATTTCCTTGGTAGATAATCATAATGATAAAATAGTAGCAAGTGTCCATGCTCTTGGACTCATATATCACCTTTCGCTATGCTGTAAGGTGATCACAAGAGGTGTGAGGCACAGGCCTTGACATCAAGCCAGCATTTGACTGAGTGTTGCATCAAGGAGCCCTAGCAAAACCTGGAATCAATGGGAATCTGAGGACAGACTCGCTGCGGGTAGGAAGATAGTTCCAGTGGTTGGAGGTCAGTCATCTCAGCTCCAGGACATCTCTGCAGGAGTTCCTTAATGTACTGTCCTAGACCCAACCACCTTCAGCTGCTTCATCAATGACCTTCCCTCCATCATTTGGTCAGGAGTGGAGACGTATGCGGATCTTTGCACAATGTTCATCATTCGCAAATCCTCAGATACTGAAGCAGTCCATGTTCAAATGCAACAAGATCCAGGCAATATCAAGGCTTGTGCTGAAAAATAACAAGTAACTGCACTACATAAACTCCAGGCAATGCCCATCTCCAATGAGATATGATCCCCCTATTTCCCCTTGACATTCAATGGGGTTACAATCAGTGAATTCCCGCACTGATCAGAAACCGAACTGGGCCTGCCACATATATAAAATAAATACAAGGGCAGGTCATGGGCTATGAACACAGTAACGAGTAACTCACTTCTTCACTCCCCAATCCCTGTCTACCGTTTACCAGGCACAATTCGGGAGTGTGATGGAATACTCCCCACTTCATTGATTGATTTATTGTCACGTGTACCAAAGTACAGTGATGTGTACGAGCAGTATAGGCAGACCACAGCAAGCAAAGGATGTACAGATCAAAAACATGTAGACAGAGGCATACAGGTTACATTGCACAGCGCATGTGCTAGGCGAGATCAATGATAGCAAAATTTGCCTTATTTGAGGCTAGAGATTCAAAGTCAAATAAAGGCTGGAAAGAAGCTGTTCCTAAACCGGCTGGGTGTGTGTGTGTTCAGGTTTCTGTATCTTCTGCCTGATGGAAGAGGTTGTAGGAGATCATTACTGAGATGCAATGGGTCTTTGATGATGTTGGCAGCCTTTCTGCGACAGCAAGCCGTGTAAATGGAGCCCATGGATGGAAGACTGGCTTCCGTGATGGTCTGGGAGAGAGATAAAAGGTACTGCAGATGCTGGAGAATCCGAGATAACAAGCATGGGGCTGGATGAACACAGCAGGTCAAG
>JAHRHZ010000016.1:63558324-63645692 GCA_024137785.1 Ginglymostoma cirratum | reverse complement strand
AGCATCCCACCCAGACCCATCCCCCTATAACCCACCTAATCTACACCTCCCTGAACGCCACGGGCAACTTAGTATGGCCAATCACTAGTTATTGCTGTAATACAGGAAATATAGCAGCAAAATTTCACAAGAAGGTCTAGTGATATCGGTTGAGTAATGAAAATTGGCCAGGATATGAGGGGAAAGTTGGAGTTCCTCAGGGTAGTGTCCTAGACCCAACCGCCTTCAGCTGTTTCATCAGTTACCTTCCCTCCATCATAAGGTCAGAAATGGAAGTATTCGCGATGATTGCACAATGTTAACTTGACCTGAAATGTTAACATTTCTGCAGATGCTGCCAGAGCTGCTGAGTCTTTCCAGCAATTTTCTGTTTTTGTTTCTGATTTCCAGCATCCACAGTTCTTCTTTTGACTAGGGGAACGTCTCTTACTCTCTCACAAACAGTGACATTGATCTCGAGCATCTGCCTGAGAAGGTATCTGTACTTTGGTTCAATTTTTCACCTAGAAGACAGCACCTTCAACAGGGCAACATTTTTTCAGTTTTGGCACTGGGACAGTCATAGATTGTAGATATCCTCTGACCACCCTGTTCAGATATGCTATTACATAGTTCTGGAGCAGGTGGGACTTGAATCTGGACTCCTGATGCAGAGATGGGACATTACAGTTGCATCACAAGCGGCCTCTTTTAGGTTATATACCAAAGTGTCTGAAGTGAGATTCAAATCAACAACTTTCTGACTTAGGCAAACTGTCCAATTGATTGAATCAAGGCTGTCAGTGAGAGAAGTTTGCATTTGGCATTTTTGTCTCGCTACAGGGCATGTAATGGAAAATTGACAATTTAATTGTTAAGACTTCACCGGGTAGATTAGCTCAGTTTATGAGCCACATTGGGCGCATGCACAGCTAGTGTTAATGTCATTTATTCTATAGAATCATAGAATGATATGGTATAGGACAAGGCCATTCAGCCATGTCATCTGTCCCTTTGCTGCAATGCCTTTGGAATTCAGGGAGTGAGTTGTAATTACTGTCTCTACAAGCTTACATTGATATTTTCCAGATAATTTCAACTTCAGTAATGCTGGTGATTTTTTTCTCTGTATATCGCAAGTGAATAGAACACTTCTGACAAATTACTGATTTTCTGGAAAATTCTGTGAAGCTCATAGAATCTTTTGTCTGGCCATTGCTGTGATTGGTCTGAGAAAATAAGATTTAAGACATTATTCAGTTGCCACTTGATTGTTAGTTTCCATTTTTCTAAGAGAACGAAGTTTGAAGGTCTGGCGTCTGTAAAGGGTCACTGGACCTGAAATGTTAATTGTTTTCTCACTGCAAATGCTGCCAGTTTGCTGAATTTTTCCAGCCATTTCTGTGTTTGTTTCAGATCTCCAGCATATGCAGTTCTTTGTCTTTTGTTCAGATTTAAGTATTGCTGAAAAGAGAGACAAGTCGCCATTAGTCTGGCCAAGTGCAAATGCCAAATGGCATACAATCACGGTAATTTGCAATGCCTTGGCTAATCAGAATCCATTTACTAGCCAGTCAGCACCCTTTCTTCTGGAAGGGGTGGGGAGTGGAGGGGCTCAGTTTGTCCCGACCCGAAACGTCAACTTTCCTGCTCCCTTGATGCTGCCTGGCATGCTGTGTTCCTGTGTTATCTCTGACTCCAGCATCGGCAGTTCTTACTGTCTCAGGGATCAGTTTGTGTTGGCTTCACATAACCCTCAGCCACTTATTGTCATCCTGCCTCTCTCTCTCATTTATTCTATAAGCTCTGACATCCTTACCAACACTTTCTCTCACATTCGCAATCACTCACTCACTGTTAGATGTGCTTCTTCACACATTCTTCACATGTACTCACTCTCACTCTTACCCTGTCAAACATACTGGCTCATATTCTCTCTCACTTTCTCAATCTCACACATCCTCACTCTAACTAGCACTTACTTTCTCACACATGGTGATGAAGCAATTTTCAGCCAGCTACATTGGAAGTAGACCTCTGACTTCAGGGGAAGGAAGGAGCTATTTTGCAGCCAAGTTACATCAGGAGATGGATATTGGCAGGAGATGGAAGTGGGAGGGTGTGAAAGGAGACATTTACAACCACTGATTGCTAGACCCAACTCAATCTCCAAAAGAGTCATCCAGGACACCAGGCAAGCTTGAATAAAAAGAGGAACATCATTGATTTTAGACATCCCTATTTGCTAGTGATTGATGTTCTTCAGAGCAACAGCAGTCATTGATTGATCAGCCTGTTAATGCGGATAGTCTACAGTGGAGACTGACTTGTCATGATTGGTAAAACATTCGGCCAATGAGAGTCATTCCACTATTTAGCGCTTCTGTGACCAGTCTCCTGGTCCCAGTTGCCATTGCAGGTTTAGGAGTTGCAATTTCATCAGCCATTCCCACTTGGGATCATGACCTATGGTTTGGGAAGTCCTTTTCTATGTATTTAATACAGTGTGATGAGACTTCTTGTGGCAAACTCGGAGAGAGGTTTGTTGAAGGCTGGGTGAAGTCAACAGGTCTTGAAAGAATGAAGTTTAAACATGCTGGCTGATTGCTTCATGATACTCTGTGTTCAGGGAGGGAGAGATAGTGGCATCTGTACTTGTGGAGAGGATCCTGGTGCTGACCCAGTGCAAGTGAGTTGACAAAGAATGATTTAGCCCATTTATTTTTCTCGCCTCACTGTGCCTGATTGACACACTCTGACAAGCTGCCGTGAAAGCATGTAAACAGTATGTTATCCAAAACCATGCGAGGCTAACTGACAATTTCCCAAGTCTTGCAGGTTGCAGTTCTGTTCTGCAAATGTTACTGTCATGCTTTAATTAAATGCTGATAAAATTGTCTATCATACTCAATATTGAGCGTATGGGGTTTAAAATAGAAAAGATGGTGGGTAGATGGAGCTACATACTGATTATGTGTCATGAGGCCAGCGATGGAGACACATTCAGGACTCATTAGACTATGATCTTACTGCATTAACACCTTTAGCCTTTCTATAAATTCTGAAGAGAAATTGCACAGACTAGATTGAGGTCATTCAAGAAAATACAATGAGGAGTTTGAGTTATTAGGTGAGAGTAGAGAAATTTTCTTCTGGGCTTGTCCAAAACAGGAGGGTGTAACTTTAAAAGTAGAACCATTCTGGGGTGGTGTCAGAGAGCATTCCTTCAAACACAGGGGACTAGAAATTTGGAACTCTCTCTCACAAAAAGCTGCTGAGTTTGGGGTCACTTGGAAGTGACAAAACTAAGGTGATTGGTAATGGTGTTAAGGGTAAAGGAGTTAAGCTGAATAGTTTGAGTTAACAGATTAGCAGTGTTCTAACTGAGTAGTGGAAGAGGTTCTCTTGTTCCTGTGTGCCAGTTAGTCAGCTGCCTGTTGTCAGATCTGCACTGAAATTCATTTTAGGTACCTACACCGAACTACTGAGAGATCTTTTAAAAAAAAAAAAAATTACTGGAGAAACTCAGCAGGTCTGGCAGCATCAATGGAGAAAGAAACAGTTAATGTTTGCACTCAAATATAACTGTCCTTCAGAACTTTGGAAAGTTTTACTTTGGACATTTTACTTCACGTAAGGTGTTACAGAACTGAGTAATTGTTCTACAGTAAAAAGTTGTGCTCCTAATTATAGAATAATACAGCAAAGCGGGCTGTTTGCCCCATCACACCTGTGCCTGCTCTGAAAAAATTATTATTAGTCCCACTCTTCGCTCTTTCCCCAGAGCCCTGTATATTTTTTCAGTATTTGTCTGGTTGAAGAGTTTTGTTGAATCTGTTTCAACCTCCGTATCAGTCAACACATTTCAGATCACTGCAGCTCTGTGTAAAATCCTCATCTGACTCCTGTTCATTTGTCACTTGCCTTCAACGTGTGACTTTCTTGTTCCCAACCTTCCTGACTGTAGAAAAAATTTCTCCCTAACTAATAGAGTAATACAGCATGGAAACAGGCCTTTTGGCCCAAACTGGTCCATGCTGACCATGGTGACCACTCAGCTAGTTCCAATTGCCTGCATTTGGTCCCTGTCCCTCTAAACTCCTCATCCATGTACGTAACAAAATGTTTTTAAAATGTGCCTCAACCACTTTCTCTAGCAGCCCGTTTCATATACACACCACTCACTGTGAAGAAGTTGTCCCTGAGGTCCTTCTTAAATCTATCCCTTCTCACCTTAATTCTATGCCCTCTAGTTTTCGATTCCCCCAATCCCTGGGAAAAAGACTATATGAATTCATCCTATCTATGCCCCTCATGATTTTATACACTTCAATAAAGTAACCCCTCATTCTCCTACATTCCAAGAAATGCACTTTTATCCTGGCCAACCTCTCCCCATAACTCAAGTCTACTAGTCCTGGCACCATCCTCAAATCTTCTTTGCCCACTTTCCAGTTTAACTATGTCTTTCCTATAACAGAGTCACCAAAACTGCACACAATATCTCACCAACAACTTATACAACTGTAACATCATGTCCCAACTCCTGTACTCAGTGCCTCGACCTTTGAAGGCCAGCATGCTAAATGCCTTCTTCACCACCCTGTCCACCTGTGATTCCACTTTCAATGAACTGTTTACTTGTACTTCTAAGTCCCTGTTCCACAACACTCCTCAGGACCTTACTGTTTACTTTATAAGTCCTACCTTGGTTTGACTTTCCAAAGTGCAACATCTCACACTTATCTGTATTGAATTGCATTTCTCAGTCCTCAGCCCACTTCCCCATCTGATCAAGATCCCGCTGTAATTTTTGATAACCTTCTTCGCTATCAATGAGACCTCCCAATTTTGTATCATTGCAAACTTATTAATCATGCCTGATACAATTACATTCTAGATCATTTATACAAATAACAAACAACAATCGAGCTAAACCTCCAATGAAATCTTGAAGGCAACAACTCATTATGTTCAAACAGCAAAAGTATACGAGAGAGTGGTACATGGTACCCTGTAAGGGGACCACCTGAGTATTTTAGTGTGGGAAGGTTTTATAGAAGGTACCATCTTTGTTCAGTTCCTTATTTTGGCACCCAGAGACTGGATGTGTGAAACATGTTTGGTAATTTCTGATATGTGATGAGCTACTGTGTAAATTAGTACGCTCTTTTACAATGTATGTCATCTGATAATCAGGGCGGTAAGATCATGACTAAGGTTTTTTAAATTTGTTCATGGGATGTGATGCCATTTATTGCCCATCCTAAGTGTCACGGAGGAGGTGCTAGAGAGCTGCCTTGAATTTCTGCACTTGTTGTGTCCTAGGGATACCCATGATGTTGTTGGGGACGGAGGTCTATGATTTTGATTGAGACAGCGATAAGGAATGGTGATAGAGTTCCAAGTCAGGAAGGTTGGAGGGGAAATTACAGGTGGTGGTGTTCTATGTATCTGCTGCCTTTCTAGGTAGGAGAGGTTGCATGTTTGGATGGTGTTGTGAGGGGAGCCTTGGTGAGTTGTTGTAGTGCATCTTGTAGATGGTGAGCACTGATACCACTTTGAGCCAGTGAAGAGAGTGAATATTAAAGGTGGTGGATGAGATGCCCATCAAGTGTCTTGTCTTAGGTGGTGTCAAGCTTCTTGAATATTCTGTACTTCTCTTTGCTATCTGAATACTTTTTTCTTTAATTCGTTAATGGGAGGTGGGTGTTGTTGGCTGGGCTCAGCATTTATTGCCCGTTCCTAGTTACCCCCTTGAGAAGATGGTGAGCTGCCTTCTTGAACCGCAGTATTCCATGTGCTGTTAAGGAGGCAGTCCCAGAGTTTTGTCTCAACAGTACTGAAGGAACAACGATATATTTCTAAGCCAGAATGGTGAGTGGCTTGGAAGGGACCTTGCAGGTGATGGTGTTGCCGTATATCTGCTGCCCTTGTCCGTCTAGATGGACGTGGTTGTAGGTTTGGCAGAGACTAAATAGATCCATCCCATTGCATATAAATGGCTCAGTGGGCATAATGTTTTGGGGTCAAGGCCCATCCCGGTGACTCAGGGCCCATAATCCAGGATGGTATTTCCAGTGCTGACCTGAGGGAATACTGCCTCAGAGGTTCAGTTTTCTTGGCTGTAATGTTGGACCAACACCCGATATCCACTTTTGGGCTGTTGTTATATCCCTGGTGGACTGTTTTGAAGAGGAGGAAAAGAATTCTTCCCAGTGTCGTGATCAGTGTTTATTCCTTAATCAGCATCATTTTTAAAACTAGTTTAACTGGTAATGGTGACATTACTGATTCTGGGATCTTGCTGTGGATATTATCTGCTGCATTCCTTACATTACAGCTATAACTGTACTTCAGAGCATTTCCTGGGTTTTGAAGTATTTTGGAATGTTTGAAAAGTACTAAATAAATGCAGGCCTTTCTTTGTTTACTCGTTTCTCTCTTTCATGCTCTTGGAAGCATCTTGTACACTGGTATTTATCATTATCCTGTCCATTTAATGGATAGAGGGTTGATAACAAACTATATTTTGCTGCGAGGAGAGTATTTCACCTGACTGGGCCTGTAACTGGCCCTGTTAGATTGGTTGTACAGCATTACCCTACATGGATACAGTCAAGAAACTGTTTGCAGGGCAATGGGGGGAGAAGAAGCAGAAGATTTATTAGAAAGCTCTGGCAACGAGAACTGACATAAGCATGGTAGGCTGAATGGCCTCCTCTGTGCTAAATGATTCTGTGACACTGTTAATGGTTGTCACAATGATGAATCAAGATTATTTTCCTCAATTAGCAAAGACCTGCTTTTGTTTAGCCCCTTTCATAACCATTGGATGTCCTAAAGGTTTTTACAGCTAATAGACCATAAAAAGAGGAGCAGAATTAGGTCATCCTGAAAAAGACCCCTTTATGCCCACTCTCTGCCTTCGGTCAGTTAGCTAATCCTCTGTCCAGGCCAGTATCTTGCCCTGACACCATGGGCCCTTGTCTTATACTTGCAACCTCCTGTGCAGCACCTTGTCAAAGGCCTTCTGGAAATCCAAATAGATCACGTTCACCGGCTCTCCTTTGTCTACCTTGCTCATTACCTCCTCAAAGAATTTGAACAGATTTGTCAGACATTAGTTCCCCTTGATGGAGCCTTGCTGACTTAGCCCTATTTTACCATGCACTTTGAAGTACTCTGCAATCTCACTCTTAATAATGGGTTCTAAAATCTTACCAACAACCAAGGCCAGGCTAACCAGCCTTCAGTTTCCTGTCTTCTGCCTCCTTCCCTTCTTAAACAGGGCTGTTACATACAGACTTCTGTACCCTCCCTGACTAGAGTGATCCCTGAAAGACACCACCAATGCCTCTACAATCTCCTAAGCTATCTCCCTCAGAACCCTGGGTGATATATCAGCCTTCAGACCTTTCAGCTTCCTCAGCACCTTTGCCTGAGGAGTCGCCTTTCTGCGCTACCCCCTCCAGTATGAGGACTGATGCAAAGTATCTGTTCAGTTTCTACACCATTTCTTTGTTCCCCATTACTATTTTTCTCGCCTTGTTTTCCAGTGCTGCAATGTCCACTCCTCTTGCCTCTCTGTTACCTTTTGTATATCTAAAAAAAACTTTTGCAACGTTCTTTTATATTACTAGCTATCTTACCCACATATTTCATCTTCTCTTCCCCCCCCCCAATTGCTTTCTTAGTTATCGTCTCTGGCTTCCCACTAATTTCCACTGTATTGTATGTTTTTTTTTGCTTTTATACTGTCCCTGACTTCCCTTGTCAGTCATGGTTGCCTCGTCCTCCCCTTAGTGTGTTTCTACTTCCTTGGGATGAATTTCTGCTGTGTCTCCCAGATTAACCCCAGAAACTCCTGCCATTGCTGCTCCACGGTCTTCGCTGCTCAGCTGCCCTTCCACTCGACTCGAGCCAGCTCCTCCCTCATGCCTTTGTAGCTACCGTTACTCAATTGTAATACCTTTACATCTGATTCCAGCTTCTCCCTCTCAAACTGCAGGGTGAATTCTATCATTTTATGGCTACTGTTGCTGGGGCTTCCTTCACCTTAAGATCCCTAATCAAGTCTGCCTCATTACTCATCACCAAATCCAGAATTGTCTGTTCCTCGGAGGGCTCTATGACAAGTTGCTCCAAAAACAAACCTTGTAGACATTCCATTAATTCCTTTTCTTGGGAACTACTACCAAACTGATTTTTCAACTCCACCTACATATTGAAATCCCCCATGATATTGTAACAGTGCCATTCTTATGTGCGTTTTTAATATTCTGATTAATTTTTGTCTCCACATCCTGACTACTGGATGTGCCCATAACTCCCATCAGGGTCTTTTTTCTTTGAGATTGGTTGGCTCGCTGAGCTGGTTTGCTGTTCCGCAGACGTTTCGTTACCGTGCTTGGTAACATCCTCAGTGCAGCCTCTGATGAAGCGTCGGTGTGTTTTTCCGCCTGGGTTTTAAACTCTGGGGTCCATTGCGATGGATTGCCTCACTTCCGGGTTTCCTCCGTAGTGGAATGTATATGGGGTTGAGTTCAATGTATTTATTAATAGCATGCTTCGTGGAGTGCCATGCTTCCAAGAATTCTTATGCTTGTCTCTGCCTAGCCTGTCCCAGGATCTTGGTGTTGTTCCAGTTGAAGTCATGGTTCTCCTTGTCCATGTGGATTGAGATGAGTGAGTATTGGTCGTGTCTTTTTGTAGCCAGTTGGTGTTCATGCACTCTTGTTGTTAGTTTCCTTCCTGTTTGTCAGGAACAACACACTGCAGCAACATAGAACTACGCCAAGAGGAAGAGGAATACCTCTTCCAAATGTTCAAGGATAATGGATATCCAAAGAACTGGGTCAGGAGATGCCTACAGGAACAGCATCAGAAAGATTCTACACGCCCCGACACACTCATCACACTACCCTACATCAGGAACACGTCAGAACTCACCACAAGACTCCAACGACCGCTGGGCATCAGAGTGGCGCACAAGCCCACATCAACCCTACGACAAGTGCTCACCTGAACTAAAGACCCACAGGACCAGTGTCATCTACAAGACCCCCTGCAGAGACTGCGAGAAACACTACATTGGAGAAACAGGAAGGAAACTAACAACAAGAGTACATGAACATCAACTGGCTACAGAATGACACGACCAGTGCTCACTCATCTCAATCCACATGGACAAGGAGAACCACGACTTCGACTGGAAGAACACCAAGATCCTGGGACAGGCTAGGCAGAGACAAGCACGAGAATTCCTGGAAGCATGGCACTCCACGAAGCAGGCTATTAATAAACACATTGAACTCGACCCCATATACATTCCACTACGGAGGAAACCCAGAAGTGAGGCAATCCATCGCCACGGACCCCAGAGTTTAAAACCCAGGTGGGAAAACACACTGACGCTTCATCAGAGGCTGCACTGAGGATGTTACCAAGCACGGTAACGAAACGTCTGCGAAACAAGAAACCAGCTCGGCGAGCCAACCAACCTCAACACCCACAACCCGAGCTACAGATCTACTCCAAAACCTTAGGGTCTTTTTACTTTTGCAGTTTGTCAGCTATACCCACACAGATTCTGACCTTCTGACTAAGTATCACTTCGTGCTATCATTTAATTTTATGGGGTTGTTGATTTGTTTGCTGAGCTGGTAGGTTGGTTTGCAGATGTTTCATTACCATACTGGGTAATATCTGCGTGCCTTCGATGAAGCGTTGTGGTCCGTTTGATGTGGTTGGCCTCATTTCTGGTTGTGCTTCATAGTGGTTGGTATATGGGGTCTATTTCCACATGTTTGTTGGAGTTCTGCGTTGAGTACCAGGCCTCGAGGAATTCCCGTGCCTGTCTTTGGTTGGCTTGTCTTAGGATGGTTACATTATCCCAGTCAAATTGGTGGCCGTCTTTGAGTGTATGGAAACGAGTGATAGTTGGTCACGTCTCTTGGTAGCTAATTGGTGTTCATGTACCCTGATAGCTGGTTTTCTCCTGGTCTGTCCGATGTAGTGTTTGTGGCAGTCCTTACATGGGATTTTATATATAACATTGGTCCTGTTAGTTGTGGCTATGAGATCCTTTGTTTTTGTCAGTAGTTGTGGTAGTGTAGCTCTGGGTTTGTGTGCTACCATAGTTCCCAGTGGTCAGAGTAGTCTGTTGGTCATTTCTGATATGTTTAATTTTATTTCTTACTAATAGGACAACTCTGCCCTTTCTGCCAGCTGCCTGTTGTTTCAATGGGATATTCATTCCCCCTTGTGGCTCCCTCTGTGATGACTTTCTGAGATATATTTTCAGTTATAGTCACTATTGTAATATAAAAAAAGCAAAATCATATTTGTTATCAATTAAATAATATTTATCCTTGAATGAGCGTCACTTCAGAGCATATCTTTAATAAAGTCATTATGTGGGAGTTTGCTGTGTGCAGATTGGCTGCAGCTTGTTCTGCGTGTGAACAGTTACTGCACTTGAAAAATAATTTAAATGATTCTAAAACGCTTTGAGATTTCGTGAGGTTGTGAAAGGCATTAAAGAAAAATAAAATCTTTCTTTGTCTTTTACTGGAGTAAGTGATTACAGTGGGTCTATTCACAAAATTGTACTAACAACTCACCCTCTTTTTTTTTTTGTAGTCTTTCTCTCAACTACCACCACCACACACATATGTTTATTTTTATATAAAGTTATTTTTGTGCATTTGTAGGGTATAAGCAGCATTTTTGCATATCTTTAAAGGACCGTAACCTGAATCTTGCAGTGCTTGGGTGTAGTTATCCTCACAATTCTGTTAGGAAGAGACCTCTGGGACCTTGACCCAATGACAAGTGAAGGAACAGTAATAGAGTTCCAATTCAGAATAGTGTGAGACCTGGAGGGGAACTTGCAGGCGGTGGTGAGAGTTACTCTTGGCAGAATTCTGAGCCGCTGACCTGTTTCCATAGCTATAGCATTTATTTGGCTTTTCCAATTAAGTTTTGGGTGACTGTTAGCCCCTAGGTGGGATTTGGTGATGATGATTATATTAAATGCCTCCTGGGGACACATGGTGGAGTAGGTCAAGAAAGGCAAAGTTGCCATAGCCTGAGGGCTACAGGACGAGATGACTGATGATGAGTCTAGCCTGAGGGTCACCACCTCTTGGGCAAGGTAGAAAAGGCAGGACGTTCATGGTGACCTCGGCTGGTGCTGGAGTGTGAACACATGCTATTGGAGTCACTCTGTGTCACAAAGCTGCTGTCCAGCAAACTGAGCTAACTGGTCCCCAGCGTCATCATCAGGCACTTGAATGGTATGAATGTTGCTTGCCACTTATCACCCTCAGGCTGAATGTTATTCTAGGCTTGCTGGACACTGGCACACACTGCTCCAGTATCTGAGGCACCATGGATGGTGCGGAACTCTGCAACCAACAGTGAACATGATTACACTGACCTTACAATGGAAGGAAAGTCATTGATGAAGCCGCTGAAGGTTGTTGGCCTAGGACACTACCCTGAGGAACTCCTGCAAAAATATCTTGGAGCTGAGATGACTGACCTTCAATAGCCACATTTAGTTTCTTTGTGCCAGGTGTGATTCCAACGAAGTGGAAATTCCACCCCGCAACCTCTCCTGTTCTCTCAGACTTCACTTTTGCTTGAACTCCATGATACCATACTGAGTCAACTGCTGCCTTGATCTCGAGAACACTGAGATCTGCAGCTTACATTGTTTCACTTTCAGTTCCTGGCATTTGTCCGGTTTTCAAACCTTTTCTGGTAAGAAATAAGATTGAACTGTGCTTCCGTTTCCCTTGAGCTTAATAAAGATTTGGGAGTATTCACAATTTGTGGGTTTTTTTGAAAGGAAGTAGAAATTGTAAATGTGAAAACTTAGCATCAGTGTCTCTCATTTATTCATTGGCATTCTGAAAGATAAACAGACTTGAGGAATTAGTTTTCTTAAAGGATTGTGAATCTGGAATTCACCCACAGAGTGCAATGGACACTGAATGAATTTAAGGAGGAGATGGATTTTTTAAAATTAGTAATAGTTGAAGGGCTGTGGAGAACAGACAGAAAAGTGGAATGAGTCTGAGGTGAGATCAGCCATGATTGTATTTAAATGGTGGAGAAGGTTCAAGGGGCTGAATTGCCGGTTCCCGCTCCCAGTTCTTTTATGTTCTTATTTTAAGAGTTAGAAAGTATTGTGGCAAAGCCACTCCACAAAAACTAGAATATAACCCAACACCTCAATGTCAGTGATGCTATCCTCCACCTGCAGTCCTAAACTCCACCGATCTTTTCCCAAAGCCAACAACTTGTCCATAAAAATATTTGGAGTTGGGCTGTATAATCATTTTTGTTTCCTTTCCTTGGGAGACCGTAGGTTAGACCAAGTCCAGAATGAAGTAGATTTGATTATGGTTTGCAAGAAGTTGTATTTTTTTTAATAATACCTTGCAAAAATAATTTGTAATATATTACTTCCAGAATTGTCACTTGTCGCCACTCTTGAGTGTTTACTTTTTAAAATGAAAGGTCTTTTGGGATCTGTACTCGAATTAACTCTGATCTGCTTCTGTAATGGTATTGTATCCAGAGTATTTGACTTCAATTTACTTGAGTTCCAGTTCATTTGAGTTCAGTTTCTCCAGCAATTTCTTGTTTTGTTTCTGATTTCCAGCATCTACAGTTCCTTGGTGTTTTATTTTCTGATTCTATTTGCTTCAATATAAAGTAGTTAATCATTGTATATTCAGAAAGAAGGATAATATGATTGTAGAATAGAACAGCTTTCATACAGCAAAGTAACAGATGACTCGGTAAGTAAAGTTTTTGAGATTCTGACTTTTCATGTCTCAAAGATCATAGATTAACATGTAATAGTTTTGCAACACAGCAATTGACGCTGGGTCAATTGTTGGTTTTCATATCTGAGATTGATAGCATTCTTTTTAGTCAAATGTATCAAAGGTTCTTGGCCAAGGGATGATTTAAAGAGATAACGCTGTGTGGAACATCGACAGTTCTTACTATCTCTGGATGATTTAAAGAGTTGGGTCCCACATCAGCAATGATCTGAACAGAGGAACAGGCTCAAGGGTCTGAGTGGATTCCTCCTGTGTCTATGTGTTTCAGCTTTCTGTAATATACTTTTGCTAAAACAATATCACTTCTGACTCATTAGATAAACAGCATTTATGCAAGAGACATAGTCGGAACTGCCGATGCTGGAGAATCTGAGATAAAACGTTGTGGAGCTGGATGAACACAGCAGGCCAAGCAGCGTCAGAGGAGGAGGAAAGCTGATGTTTCGGGTCGAGACCCTGCTTCAGAAATGGGGGAGGGGAAGGGGATTCTGAAATAAATAGGGATAGAAGATGGATAAAGGAGAAGATAGGTTGAGAGGAGACAGACAGGTCAAAGAGGCGGGGTTAGAGCCAGTGAAGGTGAATGTAGGTGGGGATTTAGGTGGGGGATAGGTCAGTCCAGGGAGGATGGACAGGTCAAGGAGGCGGGATGAGGTTAGTGGGTAGGAGATGGGGTGGGCTTGAGGTGGGAGGAATGGTTAGGGAGGCGGGGACGAGCTGGGCTGGTTTTGGGATGCGGTAGGGGGAGGGAAGATTTTGAAGCTTGTGAAGTCCTCATTGATACCCTTGGGCTGCAGGGTTCCCAAGCGAAATTTAAAAGTGCAGTTCCTGCAGCTTTCGGGTGGCATCATTGTGGCATTGCAGGAGGCCCAGGATGGACATGTCGTCCAAGGAGTGGGAGGGGAAGTTGAAATGGTTCACAACAAACAGCCTGCTGTGTTCATCCAACTCCACAACGTTTTATCTCAGATTCTCCAGCATTGGCAGTTCCTACTATCTCTGAATAAAACAAGACTGTTTCAAATTAGTAGGCAGTATATATTTTCTTGTAAAATGTATTTGTTTCTTGGTGTTAACGATACTTCTATTTGAGTATGTGTTTCAGAAATGAAAGTACTCACACCTGGGCTCCCAGATGTTGAGATCATGGAACACGAATGAACCGTCTGATTTGCTGACTGCCTCTTGTGTGCTGTTTAGATAACAACAGATGGGAAACCAAAGATTGTTGACTTCATTGATGTCTCAGGAAGCGGAGATGTAGACACCTCCACTGTACTGGAAGCAAAGGATGGCATTCTCGTTGGCCTCTCAGGAAGAACTCTAAAGGTATCACTCGGCCACTTATGTACTGTTAACTTAAGCATAAAATTGTTCGACACTTTCTTTTGCTTAAGCAATAAAAATATACCAGCCAATAAAACGTTTCTTGCAAGATGACAGATTTTTACATAGTCTGCTGCAGAATAATTTAAAAGTGTGCAGCACAGAAACAGACAGTTTGGCTCAACTGGGCTGTGCTACTGCTACTGTCTTGTGAATGTTCTTCCAACCTGCTGCTTCTAACCGCTATCAACGTAATCTTCTATTTCTTTCTCTCTCACACATTTATCTACCTGTCTGTAAATAACCTATACTATCTAATGGAAGATTTGGCTTTGGAGGCAGTCCAGGGAAGGTTCCTGTGCTGACCGAGGGTTTGCAGAGTCAGTCTTAGGAAGAGTAGTTGAGTACACTGGGCATGTAATCACTGCAGTTTAGAAGAGTTAGAGATAGTCATGGGATGGATACAGAAAGGTTGTTTCCACTTGTCTAAAATTCTAGGACTGAAGGATATAATCTCAATAAGGGATCGCATATTTAAGGCAGCGATGAGGAGAAGCTTCTTCTCTGAGGGTAGTAAACTGGTGGAATTCTTCACAGAGGGCTGTCAATGCTGGATCATACAGTATGTTCAAGGCTGAGATAGACTGATTTTTAATCAGTAAGGGAATTAAAGATTATTAGGAAAAGGCAAGGAAGTGAAATTGAGGATTATGAGATTAGCCATGATCTCACAGAATAGCAGATCTAACTCAATAGGCTGAATGGCCTGCTTCTGCTCTTACGTTTTATCGTCTTATTTGTCTCAGCCACTCCATATCCTAGCGCATCCGCTGCCCCCATCTTTGGGGAGAGGCCCCTCCTGAACTCTATTGGATTCATGAGTAAAATCATGTAATTCATGGTCTGTAGTTTTGGTTTCCCCAGATGAGGCTAGTTCTCTACAACTACCTGATCTGGTCCTACTCAGGACATCTCTCAGCCTTCTCTCCCTTCCATTCTTGGAAATGGTTTTCTTTTAAAATGTATTAGAAAACATGGGTTAAAATAATAATTTCAAAGAACTGATCATTTCTCATTGCAACATGCTACAGTTAAATAATATTTGCATATAGTTGTGACTCATGCAGGAGGTTTCTTAAAGCAGTCGTCACTCATTTGACTCAGAATCGGAATGGAACCAGCACAGTGGGGTGTGTGGGTGTCAGATTATTAATGTTTTCTGATGTGTTGTCATTTTAACCCATGTAACAAACTAATCAACTGACTTTGATCCTTGTGGTTTTAAGCCATGTTCTGTCAGATATGTAGATTGAGGTTTAGGTTTATGTCACAAATTATTCATATAACTTGTTCAATTTAGCTATTGTGGTAATCTGCATAATCCAGTTCACATCAGCTACAGTTCAGGTAATACAATTAATGTTATGCAAAATGACACACATCCCATCCTTACTGTCTGCAGATGACTTTCACAAAATGATATTTTTTGATCTCAGCAAGTTTTGCGGTTTGAGATTCTAAAAAACTGGTTATCAAAGTTAGTATGGGAATGTTGGACAAAAATGAAACAAACACTTAATTTAGTTATAGAATGTGTCATTAACACTGCATATGGATTTTACTCATTTCTTATTTCAAAATTCTTGTACATTTCATGCAAGACTGAGGCATCTGCTGATCCTGCATATGTAAAAGGGAGAAAGTGGTTGTTAGTTACTCCGTGCTAGAAGGTCTGAATAAATCCAAACAACTTAAAGCAGTTTTGCTGATTGCGTTCCAATTTACACATAATGTGATAGGGACGATGAAAGGAAGATGGTTGTAGTTGTTGGAGATCTATCATCTCAGCTTTAGAACATCACCACAGGAGTTTCTCAAGATAATGTCCTCGGCCCAATCATCTTCAGATTGGGGAATAGAAAAATGACAGAGAAGCTAAATGATTGAAAACAGACATAAGCAATGAGGGAAGTCTAAGTAATTTCCAAGATTTAGAGATCCAAGTAACTAACAACTATGAGGAATTGAAGGAACTTAGTGAGAAGATAGCATTGGAGAAATTAATGGGGCTGAATGTTGATGAATGCCCAGCGCCTGATATTCTACATCCCAACTTGTTGAAGGGGATGGCTGTAGAGATGGTCAATGCATTGGTGATTATCTTTTTTCAAAATTCTTTAGGTTCTGGAAATGTTCTTGCTGATTGCAAGGTAGTAAATGTCACCCCAGTGTTTAAGAAGAGAGAAGACAAAGGACTACAGACCTGTTAGCCTTACGTTAGTAGCTGGGAAAATGCTGGAATCTATTATAAAGGATGGAATTAAATGCACATGGATAATAAAGAAATAATTGGACATCTTCAGTGTGGACTTATGAATGGAAAATCATGTTTGACGAACTTGTTGGAATTTTTTTGAAGGTATTACTGACAAAACTGATAAAGGAGAGCTGATGGATGAAGCAGACGTACATTTTCAGAAAGCTTTTGATGAAGTCACTGATTAGTCGCTGGTTAGAAAAATGAAAGTGGAATAAGTGGTAATGTAATGGCATGGATTGATGATTGGCTAACAAGGAAAACAGCATAGGGATATACAAGTCACCCTTGTGTTGGCAGGCTGTAACTAGAGGAGTACTTGAGGGTCCCAGCTGTTCACTAAATATATCAATAACTTGAAGTTTGGGACCTAGTGTAATATTTCTAAATTTGTAGATGATACAAAGCTAAGTGGTATGTGTGTTGTGAGGAAGATGTAACATGGCTCACGATGAATTTAGGTCATTTACTGAGTGAACAAGAACATAGCACGTGGAATGTAGTTGGAAAAATATGAGATCATCTAATTTGGTAGGAAATGCGAATGCACTGATGGGCAGTGTACTTAAATGGCAAGAGGTTGGAATGTAGAGATGTACGAAGTGTCCTTTTCAGAAAGCCACTGAAGGCTAAAATGCAGGCGCAGCAAGCTTTGGGAAGGCTAATAGAATGTCAGCCTTTATTGTTAGAAGATTTGAGTACAGGCGTCATGAAGTCTTAGTTTAGTAGTAAAGGAGATTAATTGACTGCACCTGGAGTGTTGTGTGCTGTCCTGGTCTCCATTATCTCATTGAGATGGAGGGAGTGTAATGAAGGTTCACTAGACTTGTTCCCAGGATGGTGGGACTGCCCTGTGCAGAGAGAATGGGCATACCTAGAGAGTTTCAAAGAATGAGAGGTGATCTCAATGAAACTTACAAAATACTTAAACGGATAGACAGGATCATGATAAGGTTGTTCCACTTGTGAGGGAGTCTAGCACCAGGGAGCACAATGTAAAAATAAAAAAGAATGCCACTTAACTCTGAGATGAGAATTTAATTTTTCAGAGGGCTGTGAGCCTTTGAAATTCTCTATGATTGTAGTTTTTCAGCATGTTTAAAATAGAAATTGATAAATATCTGATTACCAATGGTGGATAGGGATTTAGGGAATGGGTGGATAAAAGGGAATAAACTGCTTGATCAGCCATGATCTTATCGAACGGCAAAGCAGGTTTGATGGTCTGAATGGCTGACCCCTGGTCCTATGCTTCATCCATGATCAAGTTTCCATTAGAAGGTCAGAAGTGAGGATATTGGTTGATGATGCAAAATGTTCAGCAACATTCGCAACTCCTCCGAATACTGAAGCAGTCCATGTCCAAATGCAGCAAGGCCTGGGCAATACCCAGGCATCGGCTTACAAGTGGCAAGTAATATTTGTGCAGCTCAAGTGTTCAGGCAGAGACTGTTACTGAAAAGAGAGAATCTAACCTTTATCCCTTGATGTTCAGAGGAATTATCTTAGCTAAGTACCTCAGAGTGAACATCGTGGGTGCTACTGTTGACCACAGACTGAACTGGACTAACTATATAAATATTGTGGCTATGAGAGAGACAATCTAACCATTCTCTCTTGATCATTCAGTGACATCACTAATACTGAATCCCCCCACTGTCAGCACCATTGATTAGAAACTGAACTGGACTAGCCAGATAAATAAGGGGGCTACAAAAACAGGTCAGAGGCTAGGAATACAGCAGTGAGGAACTTGCCTCCTGACTCCCCAAAGCCTGTCCACCATCTACAAGGCACAAATCAGGAGTGCGATGGAAAAGTCCCCACTTGCCTGGATGGGTGCGGCTCCAACGACACGCAAGAATCTTGAAACCATCCAGGACAATGCAGCCTGCTTGATTTGCATTACATCCCTTCCCACCACCACCACAGATGCTTGGTAGCACTAATATGTACTATATACAAGATGACCATCACAATCTGGAAGGACAAAGGCAGTACACACATGGCAACATCATCACCTGCAAATTCCCCAGCAAGCCACTCACCATCCTGACTTGGAAATATATCGTCATTCCTTCAGCATTGCTGGGTTAAAGTCCTAGAAGTCCCTCCCTAATGACTTTGTAAATCTACCTTCATCATAGCGGTTCAAGAAAGCAGCTCACCAACACGTTCTTAAGGACAGCTAGGGATGGGCAATAAATACTGGAACAGTCAGTGAAATTCACATATTCTGAACAAATAATTAAAAGAAGGATGTTAGTAGAGAGAACAGGGTCTTGTCCTCATGTTGAATAGAATAAAGTGGAAAAATGGTGTAGCACTTTGCCATTGTATAGTCAACTGAGGCCAGAAGTTGCATTTTACCTAATCTGTGTACTTTTTGTATTTTGACATAGATACCATCTGATTGGAATAACCCTTCTTTTAGGTACCATGTTGGTATTAAAAATGCCTTTGAACTGTATCCCACAGCCCTCAAGGAGAGAATTCAGGTAAGGACCTGTCAATTAAAAAACACTAAACTTGCCAGTTCTTGCATGCGCTCCTTGTTGCTCTGTCACTCTGGCTTGCACTCTGACTACTGCGCGTGTGCGCAGGCTCACTCACGCTCTCTGGCTTGCGCCCTGTTTCTCTGTCGTGCGCACTCCCTTGCTTCCTCGCTCTCTCCCGCAGTCTCGTGTGCGAGCGCGCGCCCTCGCTCTGTGTGTGTGTGCATGCACACGCGCTGTTCTATGTAGAAACACATCTGACTACTTCAGTAAGATGGTTGTTTCACACTTTCTATCTTTATGCGTGAGATCATTGCAATATAGGCAACTTATAAAAGTCAATCTTGATAAAGGATTCTCTGGGATGCATCCCTTCCTATCATGAACAAACAATGTGTTTTAGAGTCATAGAGTTGTATAGCAAGGAAACAGACCCTTCAGTCCAACAGTCCATGCTTACCAAGTTTCCCAAACTAAACTAATCCTACTTGCCTGCATTTGGCCCACATCCAAACACCCCTTCAGGATGGCATGGTGGCTCAGTGATCAGCACTTCTGCATCACAATGCCAGGGACCTGGGTTCAGTTCCACCCTCAGGCTGTGTGGAGTTTGCACATTCTCCCTGTACCTGCCTGGCTTTCTTCCAGGTGCTCCAGTTTCCTTCCAAAGTCCAAAGCTGCATAGGTTAGGTGGATTAGCCATGGGAATTGCAGGGTTACAGGCATAGAGTAGGGGCGTGAGTCTGGGAAGGATGCTCTGTGGATAGTCAATGTGGACTTGTTGGGTTGAATGGCCTGTTTCCACACTGTAGGGATTCAATGATTCAATTCAATGATAAATCTTTCCTGTTCATGTACCTGTCCAAATGTCTTCTAAATGTTTTAACTACCTACATTGACCGCTCTGAAGAACTTTAGAAGTCTGCAACACAGAAGAGGAACATTCATCGATTGTGCAACAATTATCCTATTTTGTCATTTTCCTCAGACTTTTATTTGTCTCAATCTGTTCTACTTTGTAAACAGCAAGAGAGACGGGAGAAGCAGTGGGACCCTTTACATCGAGTTGCTGTGGCGGAAGCTCACCGACGACTGAATGACTTCAACAAGAACAACACAAACCCATCTCAGGTACTGGTTACTGTGTGGTCATAAGCAGCAGGAGCAGGAGTAGGTCATTTGGCCCATTAAGCCTATGGAGGGAAAGGATATGGAACCACACTGGGGTAGGCTCAGTTTATTTTATGTCAAAACAAGGGATACATGATCCAGCTCATTCAACATTTGCTCCCAGTTTGTTCTTGTGTTGGAGACAGGTAGGAAGTAAAATAAGTCATGAAATCTTATTAAACTAATTGACAGAAGAATCTGAGGGAAATAATGTTTGATTTCAATACAACAAATTGGTGTTATCTGGAATGCTCTGCCTGTAGGTTTTCTTGGTATTACTGGCTGGGCCAGCATTTATTGGCCGTTCCTAATTGCCTGTAGCATGTGATGGTGAGCAGCACATCTTCTAGATGATACATACTGCTGCCACTGTGTCAGTGTTGAACGGAGATGCTAAATACCTCTCAAAGTATATTTCTGAGAGGGAGAGGAATTGTAAAAATGTGAAAAATCATCCATGGCTGAATAAGGAAGTCAAGGATAACATCAAGGTAGAAACTAGAAAACTAGGGCATATCATACTGCGAACATTAGTGGCACTCTGGAGGATTCAGTGAGTTTTAAATGTCAACAAAGGGTTCCTAAAATAAAATGAATAGAGCTAAGATGAACTGTGTAAGTAAACTAATAGAAAACATCAGCACTGATACCAAAAGTTTTTATAAATTTATAAAAAGGAAAAGATAAGTGAAAGTAAACATTGGTCCTTCAGAGAACCAAAATGGTGAGGTAATAATGTGAAACTCAAAAATGGCAGAGACACTAAACCAATATTGTGTCTCTGTTTTCACAGTCGAAGATAATAATTTCTTTCCAAAAACTGAAGTTACTACAGAGGATCTCTGTGAAATTACTAAACTATACTATTGGGAGAAGGTAATAAATAAAATGATGCTGTTAAAGGCAGATAAGTCCCCAGGGCCTGATGGCCTGCCCGCTAGAGTATTAAAGGAGGTAGCAGCAGAGATATTTGTCCACTTTTGATTTCCTTACTTGAGCAAGGATGTGGTGATGCTGGAGGCAGTTGAAAGGAGCTTCACCAGATTGATTACAGAGATGAAAGGGCTGTCGTATGAGGAGTGGATGAATAGCTTGGACTTGTACTCACTGAAGCCCAGAAGAATAAGGGGAAGGGTCTGACTGAGGTATATAAAATGCTAAAGAGTATTGACAAGGTGGATGTTGAACAGATGTTCTTCATTTTGGGACAGTCTTGAACATATGGTCCTAGACATAGAGTGAGAGGAAGTAAATTCAAAACTGAAATGAGGAGAAACTATTTCCCTCAGAGGATTGTGAATCTGTGGAACTCACTGCCCTAGAGTGAAGTAAAGGCAGAATCAATAAATAGTTTCAAGAAAGACATAAATCTGTTTCTGATGAAAAGTAGGATAAAAGGTTATGAGTAGCAGGCGGCAAAGTGGAGTTGAGACCAGGATAGAATCAGCCATGATCATGTTAGATGGCACAGTGGGCTTGATGGGCTGGATGGCCCAGTCCTGCTCCTATTTCCCATATTCCTGTGTACTAATTGGATCACACTTTCAAAGAGTGTGACCCTGAGTGTTGTCCTTCTGTACAGTAATTTGATCCCAGATGTGGAGAGAATTTTTCCAGGTTTGGTTGATGTGTTCAATATTTCACACCATAAACATATGTAAAGAAAGAAAAAGTCTTTCCTTTCCCAACGCCCTCTCTTTGGGTTGAATCATGTAGCAGTGTGGAGATATTGCTGGCAATGACTGTTCAGCTGTAGGTAATTAAGTACTTTTTATTTCCCATTTTCATCTAGCCTGTACGCAGATCCTGCCTGCCCCCATACAAAATATATGCTGGCAGTATTACAGTGTGTTGAGGAGAGAACACAGGTTGGAGTCAGTTACTGCTATTTATATGCACAAATTGCAGACATGTTGCATAGCAGAATCATCAAGAGTGTTTAACGTGCCAAAGATTTCAAAGACAAATGCAGTTTCTTTCAGCATGTTGCTCCCTGCGAAGACTCCTTACACATTTAATCTATACCATTTGCAAGAGTGATGTAACAGATGTCACCTGGTGAAATTAGCAGCATTTAAACAGTTGTTCTCTTTTACATGACTAGCTCAGTCATCTCTGTTCATGTATGCAGAGGAGTTTCTGAACCGTGGATGAAATTAAAGCGGGCGTTACGTTTGGCTTTCTTTGCTTGGATGCAAACTTTGCACTTGGCACACATGTGCAAACTTATGTTTTGTTACAAATGCCAGTCTATGAGCTGGCAATGGTTGGGTTTGATATCGCAGTGAGATTTGGTTTAGCCTTACTCAAGCTGTTGGCTCCATCTATTGTACAGCAGTTACTACAAGTTGGTTGCGGAACCTTGTGTAGGATGTACATTTATCTCTGGAACTGGTGCACTTCTGTTGTGCCATCAGTTTAATGCCTGATCTATCCCAGAATTGAGTGCGCTCAGGACTGATTTATTGATATAAAGACAGACTTAAGCTACAGTTAATAAATCAGTTAGTCATTAAGCAGAGCTGAATGTGGCACTTCATTCAATAAATAATTACAACCTTAGTCATTGAGCAAGGATTTTCAGAATTTCCAACATGTCTTGAGGTTGAATTCAACCCATCCTAGAATTATGCTGTACAGATTGTGCATTATTTTGATTTACTGCATTCACCTAGGTCTTTGATTTTATATGTGAACGCCTTTTTTAAACTGAATAGTCAGCCAAGATTATGTGGCCAAGTCTAGACCTGACAACATTCTGACTCACTGACTTCTTTCTGATGTCTGACCCTCCCTTTCAAGACAGCAAATATATCCAAACAACATCTTAACTCCCTTCATTCTAAATCACGCCCAATTCCTCATTCCTTTACATCATAGACTTTTCTTAGGGGGCAGGATAGCTCTGTTGGCTAGACAACTGTTTTGCAATACAGAGTGACGCCAACAACGTGGGTTCATTTCCCCCTCTGGCTGAGGTCACCATGAGGTATGGTGAAATTTCAGGTGAAACTCATCACCAGTCAGCTCTCTAATGAGAGAGCGGTCCTGTGGGTTGTCTGAGACAATGGTGACTTTTCTATTATAAATTGTATACCAGTTAACCTTTAGCACTTTTGTTGCATTAAATGGTAATTATTCTTGGATCTGGTCAAGGATTAGGCCTCTGTAACTCCTCAGTTTCTCAATACAGTTAGTCCTCTAACACAATGATGAAAAAATTGTAACTGGATGTTCCTTCTGTGATCTGGACTTGCTTGGAATACTTAGGGGTAGGTGACAGGCAATGTTAACTCTAGCTTCCACTAACCAGGCACTGTCGCTTAACCAAAATGATATTGGGCATTGCTAACAAATTGCAAGTATAAAAACCAATGAAACCAGACTTGTGCTCACTGCAGCATCAGAATAGACAGCCTCTGTTAGCCAGGCTATTATTAACAAATGAAGAATATACTCTTGCCTTGTGCATTCTGTAATTGTAGCTGGTTATAGAATCTAACGGCATGAAATAAGCTGTTCAGCCCAAAGTGCCAGTGCCCTGTCTTGGCAGCAGCTATCCAATTTGTCCTGTTGGCTTTTTCTCTCAATCGTTTACGCAATTATTCCTTAAGTAGATATTGAATATATTTCCGATAGATTTCAGGCAAAGCAGCCCAAGTCACACCAACTTGTCTTAATCGAGAAGAATATCCCCATTTCCCTTCTGGTTCCTTTACCAACTACCTGAATCTTAAATTTGTGACTTTCGGGTACTGACCCATTTACCTCTGACTAGACAGTCATACCTCACTTATTCTTTCAAAATTTTTCATAATTCTGACCATCTTATTACTATCTCATCCTAACCTCCTGTCTTTCCTATCTTTTCTTGTCCTATGGGAAACAATCCCAGCTCTTTCAATCTTCATACTCGCTGAAGTTCCTGATATCATTGCACAGTGGGTAGGGGGAAACCTTCCTTCACTCTTTAATTGATTGATTGATTTAATGTACTGAAATACAGTGAAAAGCTTTGTTTAGGAGCAGTGCAGGCCAGCTAAGGATGTACAGATCAAAAAGACTTAAAGGCATACATTGCAGGTTACATTATTTGAGGTTTGAGTCCATTCAACAGTCTGATATCGGCCAGAAAGAAGTTATTTCTGAATCTGCTCATGCATGTGTTCGGGCTTCTGTATCTATTACCTGATGGAAGAGATTGTAGGAGGGCGTTACCAGGTTGTGATAGGTCTTTGATGATGTTGACTGCCTTTCTGCAGCAGTGAGCCGTGTAAATAGAGTCCGTGGATGGAAGGTTGACTTCTGTGATGGTGTGCACAGTTCAGACCATCTTTTGTAGTTTCTTACAGAATAGCAGTTGCCATACCAGGGCGTTATACACCCGGACAGTATGCTTTCAATGGTGCATCTGTAGAAGTTGGTGTGGACCTTATGGACATGCCAAATTTCCTGAGACACCTGAGGAAGAAGAAGTGTTGTTGTGCCTTCTTGACTGTCGCATCTACGAGGGAAGACCAGGACAGGTCATCAGTTATTGACCTGTGATGGTGATGGCTAGCACAAGGGGACATAGCTTTAAATTGAGGGGTGATAGATATAGGACAGATGTCAGAGGTAGATTCTTTACTCGGAGAGTAGTAAGGGCGTGGAATGCCTTGCCTGCAGCAGTAGTAGACTCGCCAACTTTAAGGGCATTTACATGGTCGTTGGATAAACATACAGATGATAATGGAATAGTGTAGTTTAGTTGGGCTTCAGATTGGTTTCACAGGTCGACGCAACATCGAGGGCCGAAGGGCCTGTACTGTGCTGTTATGTTCTATGTTATTGTCACTCTGAGGAACTTGATGCAATCTACCCTCTCAACCTCAGCTCTGTTGGTGTAGATGGAGGTGTGTTCTCCTCCTTTCTTTCTGAAGTCGATGATCAGTTCTTCAGTTTTGCCGATGTTGAGAGAGAGATTGTTCTCATTGCACCGTGTCACCAAGCCCTCTATCTTCCTTCTGTAATTTGACTCATTGGTGTTAGCTAAGGTGTTAACATTGTTTTCTTTCAATTGAACTTTCCAACAGGAAGAGAAATTGGTACTGGAAGATCTTCAGTGCCAAGTTGATCAGTTGGATCTTTTGGACAAGAAATACTCTGACCTTGGGCCTGTCTATGATTGCTTGGTTTGGCATGATGGAAAGACTTGGAGGTAAATTTAGTGTCAATCTTTCAGCTTTGGATATAATGGATAACAAATTTTACCTGTGATAATTTCTGACAGATAGTTAACCACCTAAGATCAATTGTGATTTTTAAAAATGTGAGCCTGAGTCATAATGAAAAATGTATTGATCCGGCACTTAACTTAAGCAATGACATGGAAGAATCAATTCTTTCTTTACCTACAAAATACACAATGGTGGTTAGTTCCAACGTGCATTTGATGATGATTGCAACGAAGTGCAGAAATTGATTTGGAAGCAAAGTAAGTCTTTGTGTATTATTGAAATAATCTAGCTACAGTTCCAAAAGGAGGCAGGAACTGTGTGAAATGTTGTGACTGCTTGTTAAATCTCCGCTCTGCAAAGTTGTGCAGAGTTGGGGTGAAGGCCAGAATGGGACTGGAACAAGGAATGTTACACACCCCCCATGAAGAGACAGATATAACTGGGACCCATGCGGGTGCCCATGGCCACCCCTCTCTGATCTGAAGAAAAGGAGAAAGTTAAAAGTGAAGTTGTTGAGGGCGGGGATGAGCTCAGCCAAGCCGAGGAGGGTGGTGATGGTTGGAGATGGTTTCAGGCCTTTGCTCCAGGAAGAAGCAGAAAGCTGTAAGACCATCCTGGTTGGGGATGGACGTGTAAAGGGATTGCACGTCCATGGTAAAGAGGCGGTGGCTGGAGCCTGCAAACTGCAATTTCTGAAACTGGCGTAAATTGTCAGAGGAATCATGGGTGTACATGGGCAGGGGAGAAAAGACTGAGTCAGGGTATGAAGAGACGAGTTCTGTGAGGCATGAACAGGCTGAAAAAAATGGGTCTGTACGAGCAGTCCTGGTCATATCTGAGAGCTGGTGCTCAGCCTTTGCAAAGTAGGGGTCAGTACGCCAGACTACGACTGCATCACCCCTATCGGCAGGCTCAATAACAAAGTCAGACTTGGATCTAAGTGTTTGGAGTGCAGTCAGTTCGGAGGGAGAAAGGTTAGATGGGGTGAAGGGGGCAGAGACATTGAGGCAACCAATGTCATGTCGACAGTTCTCAATGAACAAATCGAGTGCAGGTAAGAGGCCAGAGGGAGAGGTCCAGGTGGAGGGAGAGTGCTTGAACTCTGCAAAGGGGTCTATGGGACAGGGAGTGTTTCTGGGTTTGCCAGGCTTGACCTTCGACCGTAGCTGTCAGATACCTCCCCCATCTTCCCCTGGATTATGACCTCCACCGGGGCATATCAGGCCATTGTATCAACTCCAGAAACTGACCTTATTTCATCTGGTGAGCTTCCCGCCACTGCCTCCAAGCTGATAGTCCCCCAGACCCGCACAGCTCACTTCTATCTCCTTCCAAAAATCCACAAACAGAACATGTCATTCTGCCTATCGAGTCTGCAGAACCATTCAATGTAATCACAGTTAATCTGATAATCTTCACCTCCCCTTTACTTCCTTTTTTTCCAGAACCCCTGATGCCCTTCGTGTTTAAATATCTGCTTGTCTTTGCCTTAAATATACTTAAAAAAACAGAGGAAGTGCTAGAGAGGCTCAGCAGATCTGCTATGGGGCAGAGTCCTTGTGCATATTAAAGGTTGAGTTCAAAAGATTCTCGATTAGGGTTACAGGGAAAATCCAGGAAAGTGGACACAAAGAATGTTAGATCAACTGTAATCCTGTTAAATGGAGGACTGTCTGGGCAGACCCATTGTGTCAGTCTGCTCCTGCCCCACAGAACTCATCTCTTCTGACCTTGACTCAGTCTTCTCTCCCTTGGTCCAGTCCCTGCCCACGTACATCCATGATTCCTCTGACACTTTTAAGCCAGTTTCAAAATTTCCAGTTTGCAGGCTCCAGCCACCTCCTCTTTACGGTGGACGTACAATCCCTTTACACATCCATCCCCAACCAGGAGGGCCGCAGGGCTCTCCGCTTCTTCCTGGAGCAAAGGCCTGAACCATCCCCACCCACCACCATCCTCCTCGACTTGGCAGAACTCATCCTCACCCTCAACAATTTCTCTTTTAACTTGTTCCTTTTCTTCAGATCAGAGAGGGGTGGCCATGGGTACCTGTATGGGCCCCAGTTATGCCTGTCTCTTCGTGGGGTGTGGGTAATATTCCTTGTTCCAGTCCCATTCTCGCCCCCACCCACAACTCTTTCTCCAATATATCAATGATACCATCGGTGCTGCTTCCCTCGCTTGCCCAAAATTGGAAAAGTTAATCGATTTTGCTTCCAATTTCTACCCTGCCCTCACTTTCACCTGGTGTATATTTGACTCTTCCCTTCCTTTCCTCGACATCTCTGTTACCATTTCTGGGAATAGACTGGCTACTAATATCCACCATAAACCCATTGACTCCAAAAGTTACCTTGACTATACATCCTCGCACCCTGCTTCCTGTAAAGACTCCATTTCATTCACTCAGTTCCTCCATCTCGTATGTTCAGACAAGGCCAACTTCGACAAGGGAGCCTCCGAAATGTCCACCTTCTTCCTCATCTGAGGATTCTCCAGCACCGTTGTTGACAGGACGCTTGACTGGGTCTGACCCATCTCCTGCACTTCGGCCCTCAACCCTGTCGTCTATCCTGCAACAGCGTTAGGCTTCCCCTTATCGTCACCTACCATCCCACCAGCATCCACATCCAGAAGATCATCAGATGCCATTTCTGCTGTGTCCAGTGAGATACCACCACCAGACACATTCCCCTCCCCTCCCTACTCCGTCTTCTGCATGGACCATTCCCTCCGGGACGCCCTGGTCCCCACTTCCTTCACCCCTAAAAGCCCCCCACAGCCCCACGCCACCTTCCCTGCAACACCTGTCCATTTACCTCCTCCATCCCCAGTATCCAAGGGCCAAAACATACTTTCCAGGTGAAGCAACACTTCACCTGCACTTCCCAGAATCTAGTCTACTGCATTCGCTGCTCACAATGTGGTCTCCTCTACACAGGGGAAACAAACTGTCGACTGGCTGACCACCTCACAGAGCATCTATGCTCTGCTTGCAAAAAAGACCCTGAGCTTTAACACACCACCCTGTTCCGTGGCCAACATCTCTGCCTCAGGCTTGGTGCAGTGTTCTAGCCAAGCTCAGCGCAAGCTGGTAGAACAGCACCTCATTTTCGCTTGGAGACCCTGCATCCCTCTGGACTCTATCTTAAGTTCAATAATTTTAGAACCTAAACTCCCCCATGTCCTAGCCCCCTACCCGACATACCAGGCCTTGTTATCACATACTCTGCCATTACACACTACCTATTCTTAGTCACTGACAGTCTCCATTAACAGATATTCTCCCTCCTAGCCAGATTGTTAACAACTCCTTTTATCATAGAAATTTTAGAATCATAGAATCCTTGGAGTGGAAACAGGCCATCCAGCCCAACAAGTCCACGCTGACCCACCAGAGAGAGTCCCACCCAGACCCATCCCTATCCGTGTAACCCTGCATTTCCCGTCGCTAATGCACCTAACGTACACATCCTTGGACACTATGGGCTATTTAGAATGGTCAATCCATCTACCTTGCACATTTTTGGACCGTGGGAGGAAACTCTCACAGGCGCTGGGAGAATATGCAGACTCCACACAGACAGTCGCCTGAGGTTGGAATCGAACCCAGGTCCCTCACGCTGTGAGGCAGTAGTGTTAACCACTGTTGTCCTTTCTTTGGGCTCTATCCCCACCTATCATTTACTCCTTACACCCTGCCCCTGCCTATCTTCTGCATATAAACTGACATTTTCCTAGCTGCCATCATTTTTGGAGAAGGGTCACCAGACCCGACACGTTAACTCTGATTTGTCTGCACAGAAACTGCCAGACTTGCTGAGCTTTTCCAGCAACTTCTGTTTTTGTTCCTGATTCACAGCATCCGCTGTTCTTTTGGATTTTATAATCCCAAACTGAACTAGTCCCACCTGCCTACTTAACTAATTGTATCCTTACGTATTTTTACATGCGATTTGGAGTTACCCTTTTAAGACAAGCATGAATGGAGTTTTTTTTCCACATAGTGACACCACCCGCATGAGCATCTGCGCTCTGTATGCGACAAACGACAACACTTTCCAGTCACCAACCATTTTAACTCCCCTTCCCACTCCCTGGGTGACATAGAGCATAGAACATAGAACAGTACAGCGCAGAACAGGCCTTTCGGCCCTCGATGTTGCGCCGACCTGTGAACTAATCTAAGCCCATCCCACACACTATCCCATCATCATCCATATGCTTATCCAAGGACTGTTTAAATGTCCCTAATGTGGCTGAGTTAACTACATTGGCAGGCAGGACATTCCACGCCCTTACCACTCTCTGAGCAAAGAACCTGCCTCTGACATCTGTCTTAAATCTATCACCCCTCAATTTGCAGCTATGCCCCCTCGTACTAGCCGACGTCATCATCCTAGGAAAAAGACTCTCACTGTCCACCCTATCTAATCCTCTGATCATTTTGTAGGTCTCTATTAAATCCCCTCTTAGCCTTCTTCTCTCCAATGAGAACAGACCCAAGTCCCTCAGCCTTTCCTCATAAGACATTCGCTCCAGACCAGGCAACATCCTGGTAAATCTCCTCTGCACCTTTTCCAATGCTTCCACATCCTTCCTGTAATGGGGCGACCAGAACTGTACGCAATATTCCAAGTGAGGCCGCACTAGCGTTTTGTACAGTTGCAGCATGACATCACGGCTCCGGAACTCAATCCCTCTACCAATGAAACCTAACACACCGTATGCCTTCTTAACAGCACTATCAACCTGGGTGGCAACTTTCAGGGATCTATGTACCTGGACACCAAGATCCCTCTGCACATCCACACTACCAAGATTCTTTCCATTGACCCAGTATTCTGCTTTCCTATTATTCTTCCCAAAGTGAATCACCTCACATTTATCTGCATTGAACTCCATTTGCCACCTTTCAGCCCAATTCTGCAGTTTATCCAAGTCTCCCTGCAACCTGCAACATTCTTCCACACTGTCCACCACTCCACCGACTTTAGTGTCATCTGCAAACTTACTAACCCATCCACCTGTGTCTGCGTCCAAGTCATTTATAAAAATGACAAACAGCAGTGGTCCCAAAACAGATCCTTGTGGCACACCAATAGTAACCGGACTCCGGGCTGAATATTTTCCATCAACCGCCACTCTTTGCCTTCTTTCAGAAAGCCAGTTTCTAATCCAAACTGCTAAATCTCCCTCAATCCCATGCCTCCGCATTTTCTCCAATAGCCTACCATGTGGAACCTTATCAAAGGCTTTACTGAAGTCCACGTACACCACGTCAACTGCCCTACCCTCATCCAAGTGCTTGGTCACCTTCTCAAAAAACTCAGAGGTTTGTGAGACACGACCTGCTCTTGACGAATCCATGTTGACTATCTCCAACCAAATTGTTGCTTGCTAGATGATTATAAATCCTATCTCTTATAATCCTTTCCAAAACTTTTCCTACAACAGATGTAAGGCTCACTGGTCTATAAGGCTCACATGTCCATCCTGGGCCTCCTCCAGTGTCACAATAACACCACCCACAAAGTGGAGGAGCAGCACCTCATATTCCACCTCAGGACATTCAAGCCCAATGACATAAACATGGAATTCACCAGTTTTAAAATCTCCCCACCCCCAGCCTCATCCTATGTCCAACCCTCCTCCTCATCTCCACCTCCTTGACTTCACACAACCTGTCCACCTTCTCTGTATCTGCCTCAGCCATCCCACTGACCAATCCCCACCACTCCCTACTTGCATCCACCTATTTTTCCCAGCCCCACCCCTCCTCTCTCTATATATTTCCCAGCTTCCCCTTCCCTCATTTCTTAAGAAGGGAGCCAGCCCGAAACGCCAACTTTCCTGCTCCTCTGATGCTGCCTGGCCTGCTGTGTTCCTCCAGCTCCATACTGTGTTGTTTCTAACTTCTTGCCAGGTAATGGATTCACGGGAGCAATGATAATGTGAAATTTGGAAAGCAATAGACCATAGAACAGAACATATCATTCAGCCTATCAAGTCTGCAGCACCATTCAATGCAATCATGGTTAATCTGATAATCTTCACCTCCACTTTACTGCCTTTTTCTCCATAACCCCCGATGTTTAAATATCTGCTTGTCTTGGCCTTAAATATACTTAAAAAAACAGAGGAAGTGCTGGAGAGACTCAGCAGATCTACTATGGCGGCAGAGTACTTGTGCATATTAAAGGCTGAGTTCAAGAGATTCTTGATTAGGATTATAGGAAAAATTCAGGAAAGTGGACTCAAAGAATGTTAGATCAGCTGTAATCCTGTTAAATGGAGGAGCATGTTTGAGGGGCTGAATGGCCTACTCGTGCTGCTACTACTTACGGTCTTAGGACTGACAGCATTTGTGGTGTGAGGAAAAACAGTTGATGTTTCATGTCCAAGCTGGCTTCTTCAGAACTGAAAGACATTGTAAAATAAATTCTATGCTGAAGACGGAGGAAGCAGAGGAGCAAGTGGAACAGATTGTGAGAGTTGCCAGAGGCAAAGACACAGGGGTTCCTAATGGTGCGAAGGAGAAGTAGAGATGTAAAATGTATCATTTTCTGAATAAATAAGGATGGGAAAGGTGAATTTAACTACCCAGCCTCAACAACCCTCTGCGGTGAAGAATTCCATAGACTCAAAATCTCTGCACAACAAAAATTCTTCTTTATCTCTGTCCTACTGGAGTGATCTTTTATTCTGAGAATATTCCCTCTGATTCTAGACAGGGGGAAACAATATTTCTGCATCTACCCTATCGATTCACCTTAGAATCTTGTATGCTTCAATAAGGTCACCTCTCATTCTTCCTAACTGTAATGAGTACAAGCCCAGTCTCTCCTCTCCTCCTTACCAGGGATCAACTTCATGAATCTGCTCTGGAATGCCTCTGATACCAGTTAACCTTTCCTAAGACATGGGGATCAAAACTATTCACAGTATTTCAAGTGTGGTCTGATGAGTGTCTTATGTAGTTTTAGTGAAACCTCCCTATTTTTATATTCCATTCCCTTTGAAATAGAGACTCATATTCTGTTTACCTTCCCTATTACCTGCTGAATTTGGATCCTAGCTTTTTGTGATTTATGCACAAGGACTTCCAGGTTCCTTTGTGCTTCAACTCTTTGGAGTCCTCCTCCTTTTATATATTATTCAGCTCCTCTATGCTTCCTGCTAAAATGCATAACCTTACATTTTGCCACATTGTATTCCATCTGCCAAGTTTTCATCCACTCACTTAAACTGTCCGTATCCATCTGTAGACTCTTTGTGCCATTCTTACCAGTTGCCCTTTTTGTGTCATCCACAGACCTTGGTGAAAGTGCGTTTGCTTCTGTCATTCAAGTCATTGATATGTTTTGCAAATAATTGTGATCCGAACACTGATCCCTGTTACAGGTTGCTATCGTGAAAATGCTCCTCTTGACCCAAATCTCTGACTTTCATTGGTTTACCAATGCTCTCTCCATGCTGATATACGACCTAAAACACCAATGGCTCCAATCTTATTCAGTAGTCTCATGTACCTTATCAAATGCCTTTCAGAAATTTGAATATATTACTTCAACATTTACCTCCTTAAAGAATTGTAATATATTTGTCAGGCATGATTTTCCCATCATGAAGCCATGCTTACTCTGCTTGATATTATTAGTTATTTCTAAATACTCTTCTATTGGAAAGGATGTAATAGCATTGATGATGTTTTCCCAGTGATAGAGCAGTCATTTTTTTTTAACCTCTTTCAAAGGGCTGCCACAGGCACAGTGGACAGAGTGGCCTGATTTTATGCTGTGTGTTTAGGGTCCAGTGTCCAGGCTCCACATTCCAGCTGCAATCACCTATTCAACATCAGGGCAATGACACAGTCACCATCAAACGTTCTGCAGTTACAACATAACATGGGGCATCATGTGCGTGACATTTACCCTTTATACACCACTCTTCTTTCTGTCTTTGTAGAGCCTGTGTTGACACCAGTGAATGTGGAGACCTGAGCAGCTGCAGTGTACTCGGGAACTACAGAGAAGAACATGAATATGCACAGATGGGAAAATCTGAAATGCTGAATTATTCTATCAACGTCTATGATGATGGGAACACTCTCTGCATCGTCACTAATGCAGGTAAGTGTGGGACTGGACAGAAAATGCGTATTGTCTAATTTTGAGAAGTAAAGCAAAGAAATAAGCTGAATCTATGTTCTTAATCTGGAGAAAATAAATTACAAATATACTGAGTAAAGTTTTAGAATTACCAAAGAGAAGTGAAGGTTTCTTTTTAATATAGCAAATTGTTGTCATCTACACAGTACTTCCTAAAAGGGAGGAATCAGTAGTAATTTTCAGAAAGACATTTGCTAGACAATTGAAAGAAATAGAAGAAAAGAATCCAGGGCCATGGGAAAATTGATTGGGAAGCTTTTTCAAACAGCTAGTGTAGGCAGCTGGGCTGAATGGCCTTCTCCTCTGCTGTATCATTCTATGAAAAGGGTGTCCATTGTATATACGCAGGGTCCCACGGAACACATGTTGCTGCGATTGCAGCTGGATACTTCCCAGGTGAACCAGAAAGGAATGGTGTGGCTCCGGGTGCCCAGATATTGGCCATCAAGGTGGCCGACTCCAGGTTAAACACTATGGAAACAGGGACCAGCTTAATCCGTGCAGTAAGTAGTATTCTGTTCATTGACTTCAGTTTATTATTGTAGGAAAAGCTTTGTTCCAGTTGCATGATCGTGTATTCAGTCAGCTCTGTACAATGTAGTTTCACAAGAGACTGGAACAAATGTTTCATCCGTTGTTTGTCTCTCCCTTTAGATGATGGAAGATTTACAGTCTCTGTGCTAAAGTGAAATGAATCACTTTCCAGCCCGGTGTTACATTGCTTGTGGGCTACTCCACTTAGAGCTGATTTCTGATGTCCGAGCTGCACTATGTTACATAATTAAAGTTCCCATTTGACTTTTTTCTCCAACATTATCCTGATTAGCCTCCTGTCTTCCACTTCCCACAGTCTTGAGCGCAACAGAATTCTGCTGCCCAAATCCTATTTCACTCCAAGTGCCATTCATCCAATATCATATATTTGCCTATTTACATAATCTCAAGTGCTACCAACACCTCAAGTTCAATATTTTTGTGTCTTTGAGTTGGATTCCCTAAATCACTTTCCTATCTCTGTAACATCCTCAACAACATCAAACCTAAAATATTCTCATCCTTTTTGGTTTTGGTCTCTTTTATTGCTACTTTCTTTGATCAAACATAAACAGCCTTGTCTTCAGCCAGCTAGGCCCTGAGCAGCTCCTCTAAACCTCTTCATGTTACCCCTTCAAAATGTTTCTTAAAGCTTATGTAGTCAGTCAAATGTTTGCCCTTTGTAAGAATGTCTCCATTGTATCAGTATTAGTTTTGTATCTGATGGTCGTCTTGTTAACTCTATTGTGATGTAATGAGAAAAGCTGCCGTTGATATCAAGGCAGCATTTGATTGAGTGTAGCATCAATGAGTCCAAATAAAATTGAGTCAGTGTGAATCGGGGGCATTGCTCACTGGTTGGAGTGTACTGTGCGCAAAAGATGATATTTGTGGTTGTTGGAAGTCAATCATCTAAGTTCCAGAACATCTGTGCATAAATTCCTCAGGACAATATCCTCAGTGGAACCATCTTCGTCTGCTTCAGTAATCACCTTCCCTCCATCAGAAAGTCAGAAGTGGGGATGTGCACTGTGCAATATTCATCATCATTAGCATCTCCTCAGAAACTGAAGCAGCCTGCTTCAATGTGGAGCAAGACTTGGCCAACATCAGGCTTGACCTGATAAGTGGCACACATGTGCCAAGCAATGACCATCTCCAATGATAAGATCTAACCACGGCCCCTTGATCTTCAATGGTATTGCCATTACTAATTTCCCCCACAATCAACATCTTACTATCAGTGATGGATGATGGACTTACAGCAAATCGGATCCATTATGAATGGAGTAGTGTCATATGATGCACTTTTGCTCAAGGCTGAAAAGACCATTCCATGAGAGGCAGGTTTTACCACCAGTGCTGCAGTTGAAGTAGCTTTTCATTACCTTTGTGCGATGTTGTTTTCACTGTGTGAATACATGAAGGAACATCAAATAAAATCTTGTCAGCTGCAATTAAACACGAGTATTTTATCTTCTATTTTCAGATGATTGAAGTGATCAATTACAAGTGTGACCTTGTAAATTATAGTTATGGGGAAGCGTCTCACTGGACTAATGCAGGGTACGTAGAAATCCATCCTGTCTTACAGTGGTGTAAACTGGATCCTGTGGAGTTCATTTTGTGAACAGCCTTGTCCATTGGCCACAGCTGCAGAAACCTTGTTCACTGATAAACTGCGTGCCATATGGAACAAAGTATGAAAGGATTTATGGGTGTGCCAGCAGAATCCTCTCATTGTTTTTCGGTTCCTTCATTGGATTTGTATCATTGTATCTTGCAGTTACATGTACCAGGAATTCATAGCACACAAACAGGCTATTTGGCCCAACTGAGCTCTACACCCAAATCCTTCCACCCTTTTTCACATCACCATGCCAGCATTTACTTCTATGTCTTTCTCCCCCGTGTGCGTATCTATCTTCACCTGACATTTATCCGTCTGTGTTCACAACAATTGCCTTTGGGTGGAATCTTCCAGGCCTGGGAGTGAGAAGTGAGCTTTGTTAGGTAGACTAGACCCTCACCACTTTCCTGAGCTTTGTGTGAATGAAGTTCTAGGTGGAAAGACCCAAGCTCTACCTTCCCCTCTTATCCTCAATTGAGCCCTTAAGTGGTCAGTTAATGGCTGTTTGAGGGCCTCTGCCCACATAGGTTGCCATCATTTCAGCTCCTGGTGGGATGAAAGAGTCATCTGACCCAACTGTTAACCAGTGTCTGTAGACTGTCCTTTCACAAGAAGGTGGTAGGGGCTTCCCTTATCTGTACCAATCTGTATATGACTGAAGGACTGGGCTACAGCAACCACTGCCACTACCACCGCTCCCCCCCCCCCCCCCCGTCTCACTTCCAACCCCATACACCTCCATCTCCCCATGACTCCAAACTCCAGAAATCCGGCTTCCACCACCACCACCATCATTACCAAACAAGACTTACCTTTCTTCATTAGCGATCCTCTATCCTATGAGTTTATGGCTGGTGCCTTGGTGGGACCTCCTGATATGGAGACCTTATTCCAGCAGAAATCCCACTGGTACCTAATCAGCTGTTTGATTGCAGGAGAATTCAGTGACCTTTCTTAGTTGTGGAAACTCTCCCACTTTAGGATGTAGTCAGTACAGTCAGCGGCACAGTCCCAAACATTATTTATTCGCAAGTTCCACATTCTCACTACTCTGTGGGTAAATCATCTTTTTCTACCTTTTTTTATTGGAATCATTAGTGACTGAGAGGGCCCTGGATAGAGAAGACAGGAAAATGGTCTTTCCACTAATAGGAGAGACAAGAACCTGAGGGCATAGCCTTAGAGTGAAGGGACAACCTTTAAGACCTGAGATGAGGAGGGATTTTTTCAGCGAGAGGGTGGTGAATCTGTGGCACGTGTTGCTACAGAGGGCTGTGGAGGCCAGGTCATGGAGTGTGTTCAAGATAGGTTCTTGATTAATGAAGGGTTGTGGGGAGAAGGCAGGAGAATGAAGTTGAGAAACATATCAGTGGTGATTGAATGATAGAGCAGACTTGATTGGCCAAATGGCCTAATTCTGCTCCTGTATCTTATGGGTCTTATATTTATGACGTCCAACTTATTGATGCAAGTTTTGTTTGTCACAGTCATTTTATATTGAATTTATTATGCCAGGAAACCTTGGCAAGTTGCAAAACTGTTGCAAGAATTAAGCGGCCCAATTTGTTAGCTTTTATTGGCATTGTTTTTCAAGCTTATTCAATTCACTAAAATTTTAATTGCACATTGGGAACTGAATATCCTGGTTTATTGGTACCAGTGTTTTCAGCAGATTGACAAATTAATAATTGTGAGGAAAATAAAGCTGCCTTCCCCCGGCAACACCTGTCAGGCTTTATGCAAAAAAGAGCGGAAGGAAAACAAACGTGAATAGCATTAACTTTTGCTGATGTTTTTGGAAAGAAGCCAACCCTGTTGATTATGACTTGTATCCTTGTAGATTTGCTTTTACTGAGAGAGTTGCTGTCTGGTTGTATCCATTTCACCAGACTTACAGTTTGATTTACTTTTTATTTCAACAGTCGTGCAATGTGTTTAACTGTCAGTATTAAGCTGACTTATAGAATTATAGAAATAGTAGAGAGATTGCTCATCCAAATGGGTTTGTGTTTGCTCCCAACACTGATCCCCTTCTCAATATTCTTTTCAATGAATCTCTTGCCCCCACATTGGCACAGGAAGTCTTTGCTATTGGTGTTGTTAGTTTGCACCTGGAACCAGATATCAGGGCCCACCCCATCCCCAGAACACTTGTACCTTGCTTGCACTTCATCCACTATTCTGTTTACTGCTTCACACTGCAGACCCATCCCCATCCCCAGCCTTCATCCCCCTTATTGAAGCACAGTAAACAACAGGACAGTGAACAAGAGGGAGACAGTAAAGGGTTGGGAGTGAGTGGGATGGATGCGTTTTAGTGCTGTGAAAATGTGATAGCAGGATTTGAGCTGAATTAATTTAAAACATTTGAAGATTTTTTTCTTGGCCCTATTCTTTGATGGAAATAAAACCACTGCAGCATTGCCAAACACAGGCCACAGGGTCTGAGAGCCCACGGATAATGAGTGTGCCCCCTGCAGTGTGGTGAAGGCTTGGCCTGGAGAGGCTGGGTTGTTTTCCCAAGAGCAGAGAAGGGTCGGAGGAAATTTGATAACAATAAGTATACTCATAAAGGGTTTAGATACAATAAATGAAAAGAAAGTGTTTCCAGTGGTTCTGAAGGATCGATAACCAGAGAGCACTTGAGGTAAACCCTTAATTGAGTTTGGAGTCCACTGCCAGATAGGGCGCTAGGTACAGATTCAGTGGTTGCCTTCAAAGTGGAATTGGATAAATATTTTGAACAGAATAAAATTGAGGGGTTGTGGGAAAAGAGCCAGTCAGTGGAATTAACTGGAATGCATTTGTAAGAGCCAAATTGATTCAGTAGCCGCCTCCTGTGTGATACTATTCTATGATTTCCATTTATGTGCTGAGGCGATTTCTTCTAACAGATGTGCCAGTGTCTGCCACAGTCACACCTTTTGTTAAAATATTGCAAAAGCATTTTAATAATTCTCTGTAGGGGTGAGAAAGCATTGTGGTGACTTGATTGCTTATTATTTTGCTGGTATTGAGTTTATACCCGTTATTGTCAATTTGCCAAATACATCTCAATTACCTTTCAAAAGCTTTGATATTGCTAGAAACCACTTTTAGAACATGTTTTTAAACTTTTTCCATTCAGTGCGCAAACTCAATTGTTTACATGGCTTGATATAACTATGAGACAGCAGGAACTGCAGATGCTGGAGAAACTGAGATAACAAGGTGTAGAGCTGGATGAACTGAAGAAAAATTTCTGAAGAAGGGTCTAGGCCTGAAACGTCAGCCTTCCTGCTTCTCTGATGCTGCTTGGCCTGCTGAGTTCATCCAGCTCTACACCTTGTTATCTCTTGATATAACTATGATTGTTTTTATGGTTGGTGTGAATTTTCATTGTACCCTGTTCCGTGATCTGAACTTTTAGCTGAGTGATCAAACCAGTGCCCTGTCTGCCCTTTGAGATGTTTCGATCAATATTTATTGCTCAATCAACATTCAGAAACACTGATATTTGGTCATTAAAACATTGCAATTTGTGGGATCCCTTTTTAACAGCACTGTGGATGTCCCATACAACCCGATGATTGCAGCAGTTCAAGGGGGCACGTCACCACCACCTTCTCCAGGGCAATTAGGGACGGGCAATTAATGCTAGCCTAGCCATCCCACTGGAAGGATAATCTCGATTTGTGAATGATTTTTAGCCCACTTGCTCTTATTCTTGTGACGAAGAAGCCCACACCCTGACTCCAGGCATTCTCAGTCATGACATGTGTATAGCACAAACCTATGTAAAATCTAGACAACACAGGTTAACAGGATCATTAAAGAAGACTAACCAGGGTAAGAAATGGAAACGTCATGTTGGTGCATGAGGGACTGTACTATAGTCGACTGATGGAGTCAAAGTACATAGTTTGAGCAAATTACAGGAAGCCTAATACTATTATAAAATAAAATATACTGGAGAAGTTCAGCATGTCTGGCAGTATCTGCGGACATTAAATCTGTTTCTATGTTTTGAATCCAATTTGACTTCAGAACTGAAGAGACGTGGAGATGTGATGGGTTTTTTGCCTTTGAAGCCAAATGTTGTATCCAAATTGACAATACATAATGGAAAACAGGCATGATGGTCGTATTAATAAACTTAACTATTAACTTTTTGAGTTGTCCGTTTGCCAATTTGTCAAGGGCATTAAATTGAAGGGTCAAGGGAGTATCATAGAAGTTACTGCCAGGCTAGTTGTCAGAATTAGAAAAATTCCATTCTCCAGAAATTATTTTTAATGAAGAATCACTAAATGCACATGCCCAAACACCGTGGAACAATCTAAACGGTTTAAGTTGCTCCTTTGATGTCCAAAAGCACTGCACAGAAAAACAGCGAGCTGTTGGAATTGAACTTTTTAAAATTAATTCCTTTTCTGGGATCTGGGTATTGCTAACAACACCAGTCCTTGAGTTGAGTAGTTTGCTATTTCCGAGGGCAGTTAAGAGTTAACCACATTGCTGTGCTGGAAAGGCTCATAGGCCAGACTGGGTGTGGACACCATATTTCCTTCCATAAAGGGTATGAGTGAACCAGATGGGTTTTTACAAAAATTGATGGTAGTTCCTGCAGCATCAATGGGACCAGGTTTATCTTTCAAATTTTAGTAATGGAGTTAAAATTTTACCTGCCATGGTGCGTTTTGAATCCAGAGATTACTCTGGCCCCCCAGATTACTGATCAAGTGCCATTCCCACTACACCACCACATTCCCCCATGTGAGGTAAATGACTTAAGTCGACTGTTCTAGAATGGAGGGCTAAAGAAGCGGAAGAATTGAGTGTTTTGGGAGCCATGGATAAATTAATTAAAGCAAATTGGCAGCTGGTTGAAGCTTTCATAACTGAAGAAAGGGCTCGAGGGAACATGCAGAATCACAATTAACCAGAAACATCTCTCTGTGGTATGCTGGCATGAGCATCAGCATCTTACTGAGTCAGTTTTCCCTTTCTTGCGTTAGTGGCATTATTAATCTGTTCTGTTTAATAAATTTAGAATTGCAGTAAAGGAGGGAGACATCTTTAATGGTAAAATGTCAAAAAGCATACAGAAGGAAAGGAATCTCAGATAGTATCTGCTGCGCAGATAAAATAATAGTTAAAAATATTAATGCTGTTGATACACCCCAAGGTAAAGCCACAGGTGGTTCCCTAATTAGTAATCTAGATGAAAAAATTAAATGAACAAAGAGATCTTGTTGAACTTGGAAATAACTTAGCTGACCTGCTGTTATACTATTGTGTACAGTCTTACACACCACATTAAAGAGTGGTGGAGCCTATTGTCACAGAGTTATGATGAGATATGTAGTGAAAGATTGCTTTTGCTGGTTGGTGTGATGGTTATGAGAGGCCACAAATTGAAAGTAATAACCAGAAACATCAAAGAAAGGGTAGGAGATCATTGTTTTCACACAGCAAGTGGTTAGAACTGGAACATTCTGCTGCAAATCTGTTTTGAAGCCAAGACCATAAAATATTATCTGGGAAGTAAATTTTTACTTGAATGAGTTGAAAATGAAATTGTACAGGGAGTGAAATTAGACGAGATAGAATAACAAAGAGTATGGAGAGTGAGAAAGAGAGTGCATTTGGATGGAATGTGGATTAGTATGGGGAATGAGCAGCAGGGTGGGATCAGTTGCAATGGTATACTAAAGTATTTGGAAAGTGGAACTAGACACAACTTCTTATGTAGACCATCACTGAATTAAACTTGATGGGTAAAAGAGCCTTCCTGGTGCTGGAACATCCTGTGTTTCGCTCTGTCTCTTTGGATTGGAGTATGGTTACAATCACACGGCTGTGGGGAAAGGTCTGGGGAGAATGTGTTCTTTCAGGAGAGAAACAATGTGCTGAGGAGTGGCAGATGGAGATTAATTTGGATAAACGCAAGGTATTGCATTTTGGTACAACAAACAAGGGCAAGATTTATACGGTTAATGGTAGGGTCCTGGGTGATGTTGTAGAACAGAGGGACCTAGGAGTTCAGGTATATAATTCTTTGAGATTTTCAACACATGTAGACAGAGTGGTTAAGAAGGCATTTACCACACCTGCCTTCATTGCTCAGACTCAGACCTCTGAGAATAGGAGTTGGGATGTCATGTTGAGGTTGTACAGGATATTGGTGAAATCTCTTCAGGAGTACTATGTATAATTCTGGTCGGCCTACTATAGGAAGGTTATTATTAAATTGGAGAGGGTTCAGAAAAGATTTACTGCGATGTTGCCGGTAATGGAAGGTTTGAGTTATAAAGGTGGGCTGGATAGGCTGAGACTTCTTTCACTGGAGTATAGGAAGTTGAGGGGTGACCTTAATGAGGTCTATAAAATCATAAAGGGCATAGAAATGGTAAATGACAAGGGTCTTTTCCCTAGAGTGGGGGAGTTCAGAACTAGGGGTCATATTTTTTAAGGTAAGAGGAGAAGATTTAAAAAGGATGCGAGGGGCATCTTTTTTACACAGTGGTTCGTATGTGAAATGAATTGCTAGAGAAAGTGGATGCACGTACAGTCACAAAGTTTAAATGACATTTGGATAAGTACCTGAATGGGAAAGGTTTGGAGGGATTTGGGCCAAACGCAGGCAAGCAGGATTAGTTTGGTTTGCGAACATGGACAGCATGGACTAGGTGGGCCAAAGGGTCTCTTTTCCATTCTGAGGAAGGGTGACCGGACCTGAAATGTGAACTCTGTTTTCTCCTCCACAGATGCTGCCAAACCTGCTGAGCTTTTCCAGCAACTTTGTTTTTGTTCCTGATTTACAGCATCCGCAGTTTCTTCGGGTCTCTTTCCATGCTGTATAACTCTATTACCCTATACAACAGACTGAAAGGGCTTGGATGTTGTATGATTCTATTATTTGTTTTCTTTCCTCCAGGCGTATATGCAAGGTGATTGATGAAGCAGTTTTAAAACACAATGTTATCTTTGTGTCCAGTGCTGGTAACAATGGGCCCTGTCTCTCGACTGTTGGCTGTCCAGGAGGTACTTCCACCAATATCATTGGTGAGTGCTGAATTAGCCTATTAAAGTGGTGAAGAAATGCGCGCTGCTGCTAAGTTAATAAACCTCATTGTGTTGAAGCAAAACTCGGTGTAAATGCTGTGATGAGGTTTCCCCTGGCTGGGGAATCTAGAGTTAGTCTGTGAATCTGCTCTGCAGCCATGACCAGGACTCCTGAAGGCTGTACTTCCTACCTGGTACCTGGGTTAGATCATGTCCTCAGGGCAGATTTTTTACACAGAGTGGCTCATGTGTGGAATGAACTTCCAGAGGAAGTGGTGGATGCGGTTACAGTTACAGCTCTTAAAAGACATTAGGTTAAGTACATGACTAAGAAATATTTGGAGGGATTTGTTCCAAGCGTAGGTAGCTGGGATTGATTTAGTTTAGGATTATGATCAGCATGGACTGGTTGGACTGAAGGGTCTGTTTCTGTTCCGTATGACCCTATCACTGGAGAAGAAGATAGAGGAAAGCGATCCAGTCATCATCTCTCGCATTAGTACCAGCAACATTGGTAGAGCTAGAAAAGGGTTCTGGTGAAAGATTTTGAACAGTTCAGATCTAAATTAGAAAGCATGACTACCAAAGTAATTATCTCTGAGCCATTGGCAAACCGGAGTATGGTAAATAAGCCAAGGAGTTAAATATGTGGCTTAAAGATTGGTGTGGGTGGAACGGGATTCAGTTCATGGCACACTGGCACCAGTATTGGGGTAGAAGGGAGCTGTTCTGGTTTGCACCGTGCTGGGGCCAGTGTCCTGGTGATTATAATAACTAGGACTGTAGAGGGACCTTTACACTAATAAGAGGGTGGAAGGGTTTGGCAGAGGTGAAGTGTAGACTTGCAAAGCAGGAGCATATGGCAGATTACAGGGCAGCAATAATAACCAGAGTGGCACAGGAAGGGGCAAAGTATTTAAATTTTTTTTTAAAATGTGGCAGTAAATATTGTCAAAACAGGGGGAAAAATCATAAAAAGACAAATTAATGACTCTTTAATGCAACAGGGAAGGCAAATGGACTGTTTCCTTTATTTCAAAGGGATTGGAATGTAAAAGTAGGGAGGTCATGGCTGGAATACTGCGAAGAATTTTGATTCCCTGATTTCAGTAAAGATATTGAAGGCAAATATTGAACATTGGAGGCGGTCAGAAAAGGTTCACTTGGTTGATCCCGGGTATGGAGGGACTGTCATATGAGGAGATGTTGAGCAGATTGGGTTTGTGCTTATTGGAATTGAGAAAAGGGAGAGGTAACCTTATTGAAAGACACAAGGTTCTTGGGTGAGTTGACAAGGTAGATGCAGAGAGGTTGTCTTCTGTTGTGGGGCAGTCTGAAAGCAGACGGCATAATCTCAGAGTAAGGGGTCATATAGGTTAGACACATGAGAAGAAGCTCTTCTGTCAGAGGGTAGTGAATCCTTCGAATTCTTTAATAAAAACCAAAAGAACTGCAGATGCCGTAAATCAGGAACAAAAACAAAGTTGCTGGAAAAGCTCAGCAGGTCTGGCAGCATCTGTGAAGGAAAAATCAGAGTTAACATTTTGGGTCCAGTGACCCTTCCCCTGAGGAAGGGTTGTGGTTGTTGTCGGCCAATCATCTCAGCTCCAGGCCATTGCTACAGGGCTTTCTCTGGTAGTAAGTGGAGGTGTTTTTTGATGCCAGCACAATTCACGATTCTTCAGATACTGAAGCACTTTGTACCACGTCAGCAACGTTCATACTGATAAGTAGCTATTCATATACATGCCGCACAAGTGCCAGACAGCAACTGTGTGCGATATAAGAGAATACCCTTGAGGTTCAAAATTATTAACATTGCCCGTTTCCGGCTTGTCGTCATCCAAGGGATTACCTTGACCACAACCTTAACTTGACCAGCCATATAAACACATTGGCTACAAGAACAGATATAGAAGCATAAGAGGTAGGAACAGGAGGAGGCCATTCAGCCTCTAGAGCCTTCTTGGCCATTCTTCATGATCATGGCTGATCGTCCAACTCAATAGCCTATTCCTGCTTTCACCCCATAACCTTTGATCCCATTCGCCTCCAAGTGCTATATCTTGTTGCCTCTTGAATACGTTCAGTATTTTCACATCAACTACTTCCTGTGGTAATGAATTCCACAGGCTCAGCACTCTTTGGGTGAAGAAATGTCTCCTCATCTCTTGTCCTGAATGGTCTACCCAGAATCCTCAGACTGTGACCACTGGTTCTGGACACATCCACTGTCAGGAACAACCTCCCTGCATCTACCCTGTCCAGCCCTGTTAAAATTTTATAAATCTGAGATCCCCCTTCATTTCATCTGAACTCTAGTGAAAACAGTCCCAACCTCGTCAATCTCTCCTCATAATTCATACTCGCCATTCCCAGAATCAGCCTGGTAAACCTTCAGTGCACTCCTCGAGAGCAAGAGCATCCTCCCTCAGAAAATGAAACCAAAACTGCACACCGTATTCTAGGTGTGGTCTCACCAAGGCCCTGTATAACTGCAACAACACATCCCTGCTCCTGTACTCAAAATCTCTCGCAATGAAGGCCAACATACCATTTGCCTTCTTTACCACCTGCTGTACCTGAATGCTTACCTTGTACCTGGTGCACAAGGACGCCTAGGTCCCACTGCACATTCCTGTCTCCCAATTTACAGCCATTCAGGTAGTAATCTGCTGCCTTGTTCTTGCTTCCAAAGTGAATAACCTCACATTTATCCAAATTCTACTACATCTGCCAATGATTTGCCTACCCACCCAACCTGTCAAGATCATGCTGGAGGAGCTCTACATCCTTGTCACGGTTCATCCTCCCACCCAACTTGGTATCATCTGCAAACTTGGAGATGATACATTTTTCTCCTTATCCAAATCATTAATATACATTGTGAATAGCTGGGGTTCCAGCACCGATCCCTGTGGCATCCCACTAGTTACTGCCTGCCAATTTAAAAAGGACCCATTAATTCCTACTCTTTGTTTCCTCTCTGCCAATGAGTATTCTGTCCATCTCAATGCACTTCCCCCAATTCCATGCGCTTTAATCTTGCATAATAATCTGTTACGTGGGACTTCATCAAACACTTTCTGAAAGTCCAAATATACTACATCGACTGGCTCCCCCTTGTCAACTCTACAAGTTACACCTTCATGGCATTCCAACAGATTTGTCAAGCATGATTTCTCCTTCATAAATCTACGCTGACTCTGTCTGATCCCTCCACTGCTTTCTAAATGCTCTGCTATAAAATCCTTCATAGATGAGTAGCAGAGAATTCTGCGACACGTAACTAACCTCCTGACTCTCCAAAGTCTGTCAAACGTTTAGCGTGTAAAAGTCAGGGGTATGACAGAATACTGTCTGGTTGTTTAGATGCGTGCGGCTCCAATACTCTAACATTCAGGAAATTCCACATCACCTAGGACAAAGCAACCTGTATGATCAACACCCCAGCACCATTTGTATCATTCACGTCCTCTACCACAATGCACAGTGGCAGCTGTGCATATGAGCTACAAGATGCCACTGTAACAACTTACCAAGGCTCATTCAACAATGTCTTCTGAACCCATGACCTGTGTAACAAGGGTGCTAGTTATACAGGAGCACCACCTCCTGTAGGTTCAAATCTCAAATGGCAGCTGTGAAGTTTAAGTTCAGTTCATAGGGAGTCTGGAATTGTTAGCTAGTTACATTAATGGTGGCAAAGAAAGCTATTAATGATTTTAATAAAAGCCCTTCTGGTTCATTATAATTCTTTAGAGAAGGAAATCTGCTGTTCTTTACCCGGTGTAACCTTCATATGATTTCAGATCCCCAGGTGGTTTTTTGTTATTCATTCATGGGATGAGGGCATTGCTGGCTAAGCAGCATTCATTGCCCATCCCTAATTGCCCAGAGGGCAGTTACAAGTCAACCACATTGATTCTTAACTGTCCTCTGAAAGGGCCTCATAAGCCACTCAGTTGAAAAGATGAACAGCAAGTGCTAGCTGTGCAGCAACATCCGCATAACTAAATCTCTGTTCCTTTAGTATTGCAAGATAAAAGCCTTGGAGCTCTTTCCCCAACGATACTGTGGGTGTACCTGCACCAGTGGTTCAAAAGGCAGCTCACCACCAAATTCTCAAGAACGGTTATGCATGGCCAAGAAATGCTGGACTTATGTTTTATGAGGAAATGAAAAAAAAAATCATTAGTTGCCGGTTGAGAACTTTTGGTGCAGTTGAGTACAGCCCAAGACCTTATTTTCAAGGGATGTTATGAAGTTTTGTTTGTAGAATTAGACATAGAAAGTACTTCAAGGACACAATTGTGCAACCCTTCATTGTGCAATCCCTTCTCACCAATCTTCCCAGCTAGAGGTCAGCCTAGTATGATTTTGACAGAATTCTAAAAAATAGTAGTTGAATAGCAAAGTGTGGATAATTTTCTAGAGATGTCACTGTGTGAAATGATGCCTCTTGGGAATTGTATATATTTTGGCAGATTGCAGGAGGTCCGATGTGATCTTTTATAAGAAGGAAAGCTACTTTTATGTAGTTACAGTGCCTTTAACATAGTAAAGCATCCCAAGGTGCAACATAAGAGCAATGTTAAATAAACATTGTCACAGGTTCATGCAAGGAGACTGAGGCCAAAAGCATGGTCGAAATGTTTGATTATAAGGAAGGTCTGGAAGGAGAAGACTTAAGAAGGAATTGAAAATCTTGGGGCCGAGGCAGTTGAAGGCACTGACGAAGATGGTGGAGAAATTAAATTCAGATTGAGCAGGAGGATGCATTAGACGAGTGCAGAGATCTTGGAGGGCTGAAGGTCTCAGAGATAAGGTTGAGGTGAAAAAAAAGTGAGAATTTTAAATAAAAAAAACACAATATGCTGGAGAAACTCAGCAGGTCTGGCAGCATGTGTGGAGAGAGAAACAGAGTTAATGTTTCAAGTCCAATATGGTGTTTCTTCGGGACTCAGTTTCTGTAGGGCAGACTGGATAAGGATGGGAGAATTTTAAATTTGAGCCCCTTATGGAAGTGCGATTTTTCAGATTGTCAAGTCTGTTGTATATCTGTTGTTCTATGGTGTAATCACTAGCACCAATGACTGTAACTTGTTGCATTATTAGGTGTTGGTGCGTATGTCAGTCCAGATATGATGGTTGCAGAATACTCAATGCGGGAGAAGTTACCACCTAATCAGTACACCTGGTCGTCGAGGGGACCTTGGTAAGAGTCTGTTGAACCAGTTATTCTTCCTCCTTTCTTATATTGAGGCTGTAACAAGGGCATAAGCTGAAGGCCATCATCAGCAAAATGAAGGGGCAGTTATTGCAATATGGAATGTTTCCCCTTAGCAGAGAATATAAGTGGTAATGTTACTAGATCACTAATTCAGGGGCCAAGGCTGTCAGGATGACACATCTTGTGGATGCTGGAAACATTACTGCGGGTGCTGGAAATCTAAAATAAGAACAAAGTACTTGGGGAAACTCAGATAACAAGGTGTAGAGCTGGATGAACACAGCAGGCCAAGCAGCATCAAAGGAGCAGGAAAGCTGACCTTTCGGGCCTAGACCCTTCTTCAGAAAAGGGGAAGGGGAAGGGGGTTCTGAAATAAATAGGGAGAGAGGGGGAGGTGGATAGAAGATGGATAGAGGAGAAGATAGGTGGAGAGGAGACAGACAGGTCAAAGAGGCGGGGATGGAGCCAGTAAAGGTGAGTGTAGCTGGGGAGTTAGGGAGGGGATAGGTCAGTCCAGGGAGGACGGACAGGTCAAGGGGGTGGGATGAGGCTAGTAGCTAGGAGATGGGGTGGGGCTTGAGGTGGGAGGAGGGGATAGGTGAGAGGAAGGACAGGTTAGGGATCTGGATGAACACAGTAGGCCAAGCAGCATCAGAGGAGCAGGAAAGCTGACGTTTTGGGCCGAGGCCCTTCTTCAGAAATGGGGGAGAAACTTAGCAGGTCAGGCAGATTCTGTGGAGAGAAAAACAGAGTTAATGTCTTGAAGCTGCAGTGGCTCTTCAGAACAAATTGCAGGTGGCCCGTGAATTCAAATTCCATCATGGCAATTTATCGTGACAATGAAACCTTTGTTGATTGTCATTTTTAAAAAAATGCTTCACTAATGTCCCGTAGGGAAGGACATCTGCTAGCAGTACCTGGCCTATATGTGCCAACAGACCTACAGCAATGTGGTTGATTTGTAACTTCACTGTGAAATGGCCAAGCGAAGCACTCAGCTGTAGGACACTTATGGATGGGCAACAAATGCAGGCCTTGCCATCAAAACCCATATGTCATAAAGAATATAAACAAACACCTACTTCGGTTGTGCAACCATTTTTACCTTTACCTTGCAAAACGCCTTCAGTGTCATTTTTGAAGTTTTCAATTGACCCTTAGTGTTACGTTTTTTTTCGAGTGGGGATTCCCAATTTCCATTACCCTTCTAGGATGAGGTCCTTTCTTGTGCCACCACTAATGAACTCTAATTTTTGCGGTATGTGTTCCTTTGTTTTGAAATCTGTTACTAAAGAAAATAATTTATCTTGCCTTACCTTGCCTGTTTTAATCATTTTAAACACTTCATTGTGGGAGTAGCGTCATCACACAGACTACGAGAAGAAAGCTCAGCATCGCTATCTCAAGGACAGCTTGGGTTAAGCAATAAATGCTGATTTTTGTCAATGATTCCCACATCTATCATCAATGCCCTTCTTCTCACAAAGTAGATTTAAGTTTAAATTATACCTTAATCAGTTGAATTTTTTTATAAGGTCATAAACGGATTAAACAGCTAGTTCTTGCTGAATGCCTGCCTCCTCCTATGTTGCAAATTTATACATTGTTTAAATATAACTTGAAGGAATGTGCCGAGGACCTGTTTGAGCAAAGCAATTAGAGCTTGTAGCAGGATATTTCTGATGTAGTAGAATAGTTCTGATATAGCCATCGGATAGAAAGTATGAGTGCAGTAAGTGGACAGAGCACACGTTGACACCCGTGATTTCCCATCTGACGTTCTCAGTTTTGGGTTCAGAAAAGATTTACCAGGATGTTGCTGGGTCTGGTGGGTTTGAGTTATAAAAATAGGACAGATAGGGTGGGAATTTTTTTCGCTGGAGCATAAGAGGTTGAAGGGTGACCTTATAGAGGTTTGTAAAACCGTGAGGGGCATTGATAAGGTGAATAGCAAAGGTCTTTTCCCTAGGGAAGGAGAGTTCAAAACTGGGGGGCACATGTTTAAACATAGACATAGAAACATGGAAGATAGAAGCAGGAGGAGGCCATTCGGCCCTTCAAGCCTGCTCTGCCATTCTTCACGATCGTGATTAAGGTGAGAGGAGAATGATTTAAAAAAGAGTCTAAGGGGCAAATTTTTTACATAGAGGGTGACTCATATGTGGAATGAGCTGCCAGAGGAAGTGGTAGATGCAGGTACAGTTACAACATGTAAAAGATGTTTGGACAGGTACATGAAAAGGAAGGGTTTAGCGGGATATGGGCCAAATGCAGGCAAACGGGAACTAGTTTAGTTGGGGAAACTTGGTCGATATGGACAAGTTGGACTAAGGGGTCTGTTTCCGAGCAATGTGACTCTATCTGCTTGAATGATGAAGGACAATCAACAAACAATCACTGCCATATAGTTCTGGTTACCAACCTTTTCCTGTTTATACTTCGATGTACTTTTAAAAATGTTCTTCAATACCTATCCTTTTTGATTTTTTTGTATGTGCAACATATTCCACAACAAATGCATTCTGGTGTCTTGTAATCTTTTTAATTGTAGTCATAGAGTCATACAGCACAGAAATAGACCCTTCTGTCCAACTTGTCTGTTCTGACCAGACCGAGTCCCACTTACCAGCTTTTGGCCCATATCCCTCTAAACCTTTCCAGTTCATATGTTCATCCTTTTAAATGTTGTAATTGTACCCACTTCCACTGGTAGCTTATTCCATACACTAACCATCCAATGTGTGAAAGTTTACCCCTCAGGTCCTTTTTAAATCTTTCCCCTGTCATCTTTAACCTATGCCCTCTCATTTGGGACTCCCCACCCTGGGAAAGAGACCTTGTCTGTTCACCCTATCCACAGTCTTCACGATCTTATAAACTTCTATAAGATCACCTCTCAGTCACTGACACTCCAGGGAAAATAGTCCCAGCCTGTTCAACCTCTCCCGAAATTATACAGCTTTCTCCCCTTGAGGATAAAATAAAATGTTCAAAACTGAGATTAGCAGATTTTTCATAGCCCATGGATATTACAAAGGTTGCAACACTGAACCAGGTGGCTGGTGATAAGATGCAGATCAACCATAAGCAAATAGAGTGGCAGGACAGCCTTGAGGGGCTTAATAGCCTTCTGTTGCTGTGTTGAGATTCCTGCTGATAGCCCATGTTCCATCTGGAAGTGCCAGTTGACTACCCCAGTGCACTGTCCGTTGCTCCTGACAGAAACCACCCATCAGAAAAGTTCACTAGATGTCATTTTAGGCTATGTTGTCTTAAAACAAATTTTTAAAAAAATTAACATTGGAGCTGTATCGCGAGTTATCTTACTTCCCTCTGTACACTTTAATCTACCTTGTCTTTTCATGCTGGAGAAGTTAATAACTTGAAGGCCATTAGCATCAGGTGAGGTGCTGAACTGAGAGTTCAGTTGCTAATTCATGTGGGCAGTGAAATATTTTATATTGTTCTTGGAACAGGGACGGGTATCGTATCCTACATTCATCTTCCATTCAGCTGCTTTGATGTTAGCTCTGCGTAGCATGACTGGTGTGTTTGACATTGAGCCATTCAACTTGAAAGTATCTCATTTTACCACTTATTATGCTAAACTAACAGAAAACATTTAATTTCAGGCTTGACAATTCCTGCTGTCGCTGTCGCTCATGCTGTTGCTGTCTCACACACTCCTTCTCTCTCACACACACCCCCCCTCTCTCACGCTCCCTCTCTCTCTCTCGCGCTCCCCCTCTCTCTCTCTCTCTCGCGCTCCCCCTCTCTCTCTCTCTCGCGCTCCCCCTCTCTCTCTCTCTCGCGCTCCCCCTCTCTCTCTCTCTCGCGCTCCCCCTCTCTCTCTCTCTCTCTCTCGCGCTCCCCCTCTCTCTCTCTCTCTCGCGCTCCCCCTCTCTCTCTCTCTCTCGCGCCCCCTCTCCCCCTCTCTCTCTCTCGCGCGCACCCCCTCTCTCTCTCTCGCGCTCCCCCTCTCTCTCTCGCGCGCGCTCCCCCTCTCTCTCTCTCTCTGTCTCGCACGTTCCCTCTCTCTCACTTGTGCTCGCACATGCTGTCTGGATAGAGTTCCAGATTTTCACTACCTTTTTGTGTAAATGGCTTATTTCTGAATAGTCTATCTCTGATTGTTTTTTCCCTAAGCTAGATCACCTCTTCTATACACAATCAAATACATGTCAAGTGTTGCAAAGTTGGGTTGAGTACTTGTGGATTGGAAGGCAGAATTTGGTTGTTGTAAAACATTGGTGTTTGTAAAATGTTAGTGTTTATAAAAAGCTATGGGGAGGGCAGTGCATGGTTCCTTTAAAAGACGATGTGCTTTTTGCTATGCTTAGAGATTCAAAACGGATGCTGGGGGGTTTGCAGGTTCACAGAGCACCTGAATTGAAACGTTTGTATCAAAAGGCTATACTGTTAGCAAGCAAAGCAGCATTTTTACCAAGATAGCAGGTTATTGAATTTAGTCGGTTAAATTAAACCATGCCCTTAGATACCAAAACCAATTGCATTTAAATCTGATGGTTTTGACAAAGTGGGATCAATCCTATTGTAAGAAATTGACATGTCATCAAGGGTATAAAAGATGAGGGTATTTGGAAAATCGGGAGAGAGCCAACTGTCATCTGCCAGAGAAAACAGCTCTCAGCTTTAAAAGAAGGAATCACTGGCTCTCACAGAATTGTCTAAGCCTTAGCGTAAGCTCCATCTAAATTAAAGGTACCTATGGCACAAGTAGTTCATGTTCCTGACAAAAGAATTCATTGGAGAAGAAACAGAACATTCTGGAAGACGTAACCTGGCTGTAATTTCAAGAAACTGAATTCTAATTTTTAAAAAAGTATTTAATTTATATAAGTGGGACCTGTATTATTGAAACAGCATACCATTAGAATCTTGTTTTATGCTGGAATGGTTAGTAGATAGAAGGGATTTATTTGGTTTATTCATAGTTTAGTTAATTTGTTCACTGTTAGAGTTAGATAAATAAATTGTTACTTGTTGAGTATAAAGTGAGTGTCACGGATTTATTTTTAACCACTACAAGTTGCGGAAAAAGCAGGTTTGCACCACTTTTCACATTCCTTTTTTAACCGATTATCGGATGAGGTGCGCCTCTCTGGGTGTTTCAGTTTTAGTTATCAGTGCAGGGAGGCCAACTTCCACTTTATAACGCAAGCATATGCAACCTCTCAACATAATTAATACCCATTAAGGCCTGATGAATCTGTACTGTTCCTCCTCTAATTGCAGAAGTTTGGTACCCAGAACTGAAACGAGTACTTCAGAATTGAAGAACAGCCACCTTTTTAAATTCAAGTCTCCCTTGAAGGCCAGCGAATAGCTATTAATCTTTTTGTACCTTTCAAAAATAGAAATCAGCTTTATTTTCACACCTCCTTTTATTGTCCGTAACCCTATTAAAGTTCATCATCCTCAGGTCTGTATTCTGACTGGTGCCACATGCCATTCTACCATCACACCTGTACTTATGATCTGTATTTGCTCCGAGTTGAGCAACGTTGTGATTTTAAAATTTTTGTCCTTGTATTTCATGGATTTTCCTTTATTACCTCTCTAACCTACTCCAATCCTACAATCTTTCAAGAAGCCTGCATTACTGCAATTTTGACCTCACGTACAATTCCAGGTCTCTACCCTTCACCATTTGTGGCTTGTTCAGCAGGCAACTTGTAGATGGTGGTACTTCCTCCAGGTTTTATTACTTTATTGGTCTAAACCAAGCGTCAGTACCGTCAACAGTGTAACATTCCCATAGTATCTCACCAGGAATGATGGCTTAGATTGTGTCCTCAATAAATAAGTTTGGAGTGCGGTTCAAACATCCAACCTTCAGACTGGGAGGTGAGAGTACTGCTCATTGTGCCACTGCATTACTGTTTACCTTCAGTTTGTTGATTGTATGTGCAGATATGCAATGCAAGACCGGTGTACAATGAAGTCTCTGCTTGCCCCAGATTAATTTATGTTTGCAAAAGGAAGCAAGTGAGTGATTTTGACATGATGGGCTGATGGATCGTAGGATGGTAGCATTGGGGAGGATAGGATGTGATTTATGGAAGTTGATGCAAGTGTGGTCACATGCCTCTGTTCATATTTAAAGGGAAGCTCCTAGAGTCTATCATCATTTGAGTGAGGTCTGCAAAAGTGCAAACCTATATACACAGGGAAGCTGTTGAGGGCCGTCAGTATTTACAGGGGGTCTTTATGGATATACCAATGTTTCCTAAGTCAAATAGTCATTAAAGTTAATAAATTCATCAGTACTTACATACTGAAAAGTTTGAAAGTCGCAGAAAAACAGAATGGAGTAGAGTTTGAAAAACAGAGCCCAGGTGAACCAGACTGTGTTTCAGTATTGGTCCTTATCACTGCTACCTTGCCAATATACTGCCAACTCCTAAATCCTGAAACAATTTTATGGACCAGTATTTGTGATTGTGATCAAACACAGAGACTGCTGGAGAAACTCAGCTGGCCTGGCAGCATTTGTGGAAAGAGAAACAGTTACTGTTTTGAGTTCGGCATGACTCAGCTTCAGATCCCCCAAACTTGTGATTGGGATCCCATGTTAGTGCACAGTTGGTGAGGTGATGCACCTTTACTGCTCACATTCTATGATTATCATCCCCACCTCTAGAGCCATCCTCTGGTTTTGTACACTTCAATATCACCTCCTTTTGCTTTCTGCCCAACTCCTTCATATCTTCATTTGTTAAAACTTAAACCTTGGTCTAAACATAGTGTATCTTTGCTCTACCTCTGCCAAGGCCGGCATTGAGCTAACCAGTTATTTTTGATTGATTAGTGTTGATGGAGCATTGGGAGTGTGTATCACTGCTCCAGGCGGAGCCATAGCATCGGTTCCCAACTGGACACTTCGAGGCACTGAACTGATGAATGGAACTTCAATGTCCTCTCCTAACGCCTGTGGAGGCATCGCTCTGCTGATCTCAGGTACAGCACTGAGTATTCTGGGGCTTTTGTGGTAAACGTGGAGGAGAATCTGCTTGCAGCTTCAGATTTTATCGCTCATTCTGCTCCTGTATCAGAAGTGTGTGTGTGTTGCTTGTGCTGTTTTCAAACTAGCACCGCTTATATACTTAAATCAAGCATCCACCTGAAGTACCAGGTCGCCTCTGCTCCTTGTGTTATTTTAAAGATGCTAAATCGTTCCATTTGCTTTCATCTGTGCCCCCTCAATGTCTTATACATTTATTTGGTAGTATAGTTCTTGTTTGTTGCCAAAAGAACACACATTCTTTCAGAGTGTTTCATCTTGCACTCGAGGAATATTTCCAAGAATCCCAGTTTAAGGGGAAACTAATATTTATATTGTATGAGAGAAGAGAACTGATTGGTAGAGGCACAAGCCATGGACAGTGCACCAGTTAATGATGAATAACAGTTAAAATCAGGCTTTGTTAAAATTTTAAACCAGGCAGCTTGACTCTGGTCATGAAGTGAAGTCACACGACACCAGGTTATAGTCCAACAGGTTTATTTGAAACCGCAAGCTTTCAGAACGCTGCTCCATGGTCAGGTGAAATGAAGAGAAGCACGCAGACACAGAATTTATAGGCAGAGAGATAAAACATCGTACAAATGGTGTGAGTGGAGTGTCGACAGGCTGAATAACAAGTCTCTGCGAGTGATCAAAAGTTTCATTCAGTGTGAGTAAAGTGGATCCACATCTGAATGGCCATGGCATCACCCTGGGAAGTGAACCAGTAAATGGCTGTCACTCATTTTGTTGAGTTGAAACAGGTGCAGTGATTCCACAATTGGTCATATTTGCTATATAATCCTGTGTGTGAAGAATTACATTGACAATCAGTGTAGAATTGTCAGTCAAGCTCACAGTATGTCAGACTTGGATTAATGGAAAACTACATACATTAATGCTCAGGGTCCTGGTCTTTGTAGACAGAGTGTGCACATACACTGCCCCTATCTGTCAGACCGAAATAAACTGTACTGTGTCCAAGTGCTATTGCTCAAGATATTTGTAAAGCAGCAAAACTCTGACTATTTTGATGCAGTACAGCTATCACAAAGACTGAAAAAGCTGGTGTGCTTTTCTCTGAAGAAGAAAAAAGCAGTGGGGTGAGCTTATTATTCCAGGACTTCAGGAAAGATGTGGAGAAAATGTCTTATGGAACTGAGGGCCATATAAGACAGCCACTAATAAAATCCAGTTATGAATTCAAGAGAATGATGAGAACATGGAATTCACTACCATCAGGCGTGGTTGAGTTATACTGTGTAGTTATATTTCGCAGGAAGTTAGATAAACACATGAGGGAGAAAAGGGTACTAAAAGGATGAGATGAAGCAGGATCAAAGGATCCTTATGTCAATCATGAACACTGACATAGGTCAGTTGGGCCAAATGATATATTCCTACTTTGCAAAATTCTTTGTAATTCTGTGTATCAATGCGCACTGCTGTTAGTCCTCGGTGTATATCTCCCAGTGTTTTCATGTAAGTAAATTGAAAGCTTCATTCTGAACAAGTAATCCCAGCAAAGATCCAATTGAACAGATTAAATCCATGCTTTGAAATCAGCCTTCAGTGTTCATTCATTGGCACTTGTGTACGTTAGCTGGTTTAATTCCTGTCACACACTCAGCTGTGAGAAGTGCGCTGTATGGAGTTGCACTGATACGTAGAGATCACCATTGTGAGATGTAGTTGCGTAAAAGTTTGAGTGTCAGGCTCTGGTGATAAGTAAAACTTGGCTCTTAAAATTGAACCCATTTCACCAAATCTCAGTGTGGGTGGCCAGACTGTTACGAGGTTTAAATCTCCAAATTTCCATACTTACAGTGAATTAAATCTAGCATGTTGTCATTTTGACTTAATAATTAATTTATGCGTGAATAATTAATAATGGATTTATTAATTAGTAAATTTAGCATGCTATAACTTTAATACTTTGCGCACAAAACTATGAAACTTTAAACATTTATGAAAAAGTGATAAATGTGGTCATTACCATCAAGTACATTATGTAAAATTTGCAGCATAGAGACATCTCGTAGCGTGATCCCAGTGCACCTGCAAGGACCAATTTCTTGGTCGGGTGTTAGGCTCAGTAGCTTAGGTTGGAGTCAAATCCAGACTTGTTACTGCTGTGCAAAGTTTCCCTAAGGTTCCGGTGAAGATTTGGTATTGATATGCAAGTCTTCTATTAACAGGTACATGAATGTCATGTCATCTAAGAGTTCACATCCATCAGGCATGAATAAAACAAGATTAAAATTCCAAACTGAGTATCATTGTTAGACATGAGAGTAAGCCAGACTGCCCTTGAAACAAAATCATCTTGCTCAAATCGCTGAGCTGTGCTGACTTATTGACTGCTCAACAACGGGTTGAATTTGGTTGGGTGGAGATTTTTTGCTGTGATTTAATGCACCCCCACCCCAGCTTTAATCCTGATAAGCATTGTTGACAGCATCCAATATGCTTTATCCTCGGCACCATCTTGAGGGCAGTTAGGGATAGACAATAAATACTGGCCCAGCCAATGATACCCACATCCTATGAATAAATATATTTTAAAAATTAAGACATGGACATGCTAGAATCTTAATGTTATCCACTGCAATATTACTGACCTGGAGAGAAGCATAAATAACCTTTCCTCATTATTGCCCCTCAGTTTATAACTGCAACATAGAATTAAATCTTCTAGCTAAGAAATACACCATACAACACGGTGGATTTATAACAATGTTTATGCACTACTCAAATCTCCACTCAACCATACTTCAGCCGACCTTATCAGAAAGTCCTTCTCTCTCTTTCTCCCTTGTTTATCTAGTTTCTTCTTAAATGCGTTATATCCTGTCACCTTACCATGTTGAGGCAGGATCTAACTCTTCACCACTTCGAGCTTAAAGCATGGTTGTCTCTGTACTTATTGGATTTGTTAATGGCAATCTTACATTTGCCTATCATGTAAAATGATTTGTGCCATGTTGCATTTTTTGTGAATACTTGTATTAGCAAAGCTGTTGTTGTTTCCGTCAAAACTTTAGCATTGAAAGCAAATGGCATTTGTTACACTGCACACTCAGTGCGACGTGCTCTGGAGAACACAGCATTGAAAGTGGAGGACGTTGAAGTTTTTGCACAAGGCCATGGGATCATTCAGGTAAATCAACCAAGTTTGCAATCCTTTTGGACACCTTTGTTGAGTCAGTAATGTATCAGTAGCTCCTCTCAGGGTCTGGTTCAGGAATTAATTGGAAACCTTTTAAAAAATCTCACATGAGCTGGTGATTTGTTCATCACTTTGTCTGTGCTCCTCTGTTAACTGGGAGTCCATGATTTCTGACTCTCAGCACCCACCCATCAGTTCGTGCTAATCTCTGCTACCTGTATCCTGACTGACACCAAACTCCACTTCCTCGTCATTGCTGTGGGCTCTCAGTTCAATAACATCACGATCTTCAGAATCTCGTTGTTTGTTTCTTTTCACAGATCTCACCCCCTTTGACCATTACCATTTGCATAAATCTCTGCTATCTGTACACTTGTCCCATTCAGGTTTCTCATGCTTCCCAATTCTGTTTATCCCACCACTAGTGGCTATGATGTAAGCTCCCAGGGCCTCAAACTCTAGAATTCCCTTTCTAAAGTAGTCCACCTTTCAATCTTCCTTCAAGAAGTTCCTTAAAACTTACCGCTTTAGATTTTGCTTCATCTTTCATCAGATTGTAGTGTGCCTTGGAGTCAAATTTTGACTAACAGTCAACGCTGTGAAGGCCGTTGGGAGATTTTACCACATTATTGGCATTTAAAGATCCAAGTAGTTGTGATGTTATTGGCAAAGATTCAATAGTCTGATTACTCGACCACACTTCCTCAGCTTATCTGCTGCTGAACTCCTCATTCATTTCAAGAGGGCTAGAATACAAGAGGAGGGATGTACTGCTGAGGCTGTACAGGGCTCTGGTCAAACTGCATTTGCAATATTGTGAGCAGCTTTGGGCCCTGTATCTAATGAAGGATGTGCTGGCATTGGAGGGGCTTCAGAGGAGGTTTACAAGAACAACCCCGTGGATGTAGGGCTTGTCATATAAGGAGCAGTTGAGGAGTCTGGATCTGTACTCAATAGAGCTTAGAAGGATGAGGGGAGAATTTGATTGAAATTTGCAGAATACAGAGAGGACTGGCCAGAGTGGATGTGGAGAAGATTCTTCCAATAGTAGAAAAGAATAGGACCTGAGGGCACTGTCTCAGAGTGAAGTGGTGACCTTTATGAACTGAGATGAGGAGGAATTTCTTCAGCCAGAGTGTGGTGAACCCGTGGAATCCATTGCCACAGAAGGCTGTCGAGGCCAAGTCATTGAGTCTATTTAGGACAGAGATAGATAGGTTCTTGATTAGTAAGGGGATCAAGGGTTACAGGGAGAAGGCTGAAGAATGGGGTTGAGAAACATATCAGCCATGATTGAATGGTGGACTGAATGGCCTCTTTCTCCTCCTGTGGTCTCGTGTTATGGTCTCATTCATGCCTTTAATACCTTTAGGCTCGACTTTTCTGACATTTTCCTGGATATTTTCCCACATTCCACCATCCATGGACTGGGGTCATCTGGATTTCTACTGCCCGTGTCTTAAGTCACACCGAGTCCTGTTTCCTGATTACCCTGTGCTCCCTGACCTACATTGTCACCCAGTCATGCAACATTTTGATTTTTTTCATTTTAAAATGTATCCTTTATTTCAAATCCCATCGTGGCCTTGCCCCCGTCTTACTGTGATGTCCTGCAGTCCTGCACCCTCCCTCACAACACCGAGATATGTGCAGCATTCGCATTTTGACCATTTGAGCAATTTATTTTACTCCACCATTAAGCTGCCTAGATCCTAGACTCTGTAATTCCCTTGCTAAATTTCTCCACCTCTTGTTCCTCCTTAAATTATGCCTCATTGGCTACACTTTGGATCCTCTGACCTAATCTCTCCTCATGTGGCTCAGTGTCATACTTTGTTTCAGCTGATCCTGCAAAGTGCCTTACAATGCCTTCATTTTGTTAAAGGCACTATACAAATAGAAGGTTTTGTTTTGAAGTACTGCGGGATGTTTTACTGTAGTACACATGTTGTGTAAATGCAAGATGTTGTCTTTCCATGTAATCAGAATACAGTTCATTTATTTAGATCACCATCATTATCACATTCCCCACCCCATGTATTTGTCTGACTTTGTTCAATGGTTAATGAATTATGAGCCTGTCCTCATCTCATCTTCCCCGTATCATGCCTGTTTCTCCTTTCAGAAGTAAAACATCTTACATGTCTTCTTTCCTCTCAAATAACAATTATTTGTGTTGTTGGTGTTATTAATGAAGTTCAATTTGATGTAAAGTTCTCATCAGTGATGATCAGTTTTGTTAGGTGGGTGTATTAAAGGTAATGAAGCAAAAATTAATTATTGGAGTTGAGGTTTAGATCAGCTGTAGTCCATTTGAATGATCTCCTGTGTCTGTGTTTAACAGAATGACAGCAGTCTGGTTTGATAGGATAGTAAAATACTGAGAGACAGAGACCACAATTCCGACTCGTTTATTCTGCTGTTTCTGGCAGCAAATGTAATCAAACTTACCCAGTCTTCACCTCTTCCATTTTCCTCAATCTGACTGATTTTATTGTGTTATCTCTCCAGTTTGAATGTTCAGGAACTAGAATCAGAGATCATGCAGCACAGAAGGGAGGCTGTATGCTGGCCCTTCAAGCTATTTAATCAGTCCCATTCCCTGTCATTTCCCCACGACCCTGAAAATTTTTCCCCTTTGAAAATTTATCTAATTTTCTTTAGAAAGTTACCACTGAATCTGTTTCCACTGCTCTTTCAGGCTGCACATTCTGAAACATCACACTTCTTTTGCCAAATAATTAAAACTGTGTTCCTTGGTTATGAGCACGACTGAGAGTAATAGCCATTTCTCTCAATTTGTTCAGTGAAACACCTCATAAATTATGTCGATCTTCAACCTTCTCAGCTTGAATCTGCACATAAATCTCTCAACGCTGATGCCATCTGAGTAAATCTCTTTATTACCCTCCGTAAGATCGTGAAGTCCTTTCTGAATGAAATATGGATCGCAGAATTGTGCACCATATTCTGGCGTGGACTAACCTGTTTCCATCTGGCCAGAGCTGTCTGGTCAGGGCACTATTCAATGGTAATAATGAAAGAAAATTTGTGCCATGTGTATAAAACCATCAAACATTGGAGCAGAAGTAGGCTATTCAGCGCATAGAATCTGCTCTACCATTCAACGAGGATCATGGCTGATCTGATCATCTTCAACTCCACTTTTCTCTTTCCCCATAACCCTTGATTTCCTTCCTGATTAAAAATCTGTTTATCTGAGCCTTGAATGATCTCTGCCCTTTGTGGCAAAGAATTCCACGGATTCACTACCCTCCGTGCCTCCTTGTCTCTTTTCTAAATGAGTGACCCTTTATTCTGAAATTATGCCACCTGATCTTGTACACCCAACAAGGCAAAACCATCTTCCTGTATCTACCCTATCAGGATCTCAAAGAATCTTGTATCTTTCCATACCTCTCACCCTTCTAAGTTCCCATGAATACAGGCCCAACCTACCTAACCTCACAAAGCAGCCTATCCATACCCAGGATCAGCCTAGTGAACCTTCCCTAGGCCGCCTGCAATGCCACTAAGTAGTTACTACAATATCCACAAGTGAGTTGACAAGTTTCAGGTCAGGCACAGTGCTGGTTAGCCAATGATGTGAGAAGTGCTATCCAACACTACCGATCCCTTGGCTACTGGGTTTCTGTCATAACAGTGTGTTTAATTCTTCCTGAACAGATTGAAAAGGCCTATGACTACCTCAGCCAAAATGCCTCTGTAAAAAGTCATCAGTTGGGTTTCAGCATCAAAATATTGCACCTTCGTGGAATCTACCTCAGGGACCCAGCATATCTATCAGTGCCAATTGACTTCTCTGTTTCTGTGGAGCCAGTGTTTCCGGAAAATGCAGGTATGGAAAACATTAATACAAGAGGAATGTGAGGTTTTCCAGGATGTGGTTTGAGGGGTGTTAACAGACTAGTGGCTATTTGATGCAACTTCTTTGCCATGACAGATTAATAGAAAGGCCCATTTAAAGGGACATGAAATAATGCCCAAGACAACAACATTTAGGAGATTATTTGATTTTTTTCTTTTTTTTTTTTTTTTTGGAACATGCAACTGGTTGATTGTTCAAGAATACCAGTCATTTCACTTTGGCAGTGCTCTCTGAAGCATGTTGAAAATATGATGAGGCTATCAATAAGTGCAAAGGTGTTTTGTCTTAAACTTATATTTTACTTTTCGTGCCAAATATTTATTGTTTTCAATTAGCAAAAGTATGTAGTTGTTGCCCTTTTCACTCCTGTATTCAAAAACCTCCAATGCTTTACTGACCCGTCCATCTCTGCCCCATGACAGGACTCTACCCATTCACCTTAACCCAATGCCCTGACATCTCCGCCTTCACCTGTAATGTAAACCCCTGCACCCTCAGCTCTGGGCCTACAAGTGGACTTGAACATCTTCCCCTCCCCAAGCTGTTTCTATGCCAAAGCCCTCTGGTCCAAGCACTGAGTGGGCACAATAAGGGAGCATAGCTCTCATTCAATCCCAAATCTGAGACCATGCAACCAGAGGGTTCACATGTTTTTACATAGCTGTAGGTGAAAGACAACCAAAGAGTATGCTAGTATTGAACAGTGATAATGGTTGCAATTTCTATCTGTGAGAAGAGTTATTGAATTTCAAGCATTGAACACAACATTTAGGAGATTATTCGAATTTTTGAACAGGCAACTGGTTGATTGTTCAAACACACTAGTCATTTCATTTCAGAACTGAGTTTACAGATGACACAAAGATAGTGGAGGGACAGGAAGTGGGGAGACTACAGAAGGACTTGGACAGGCGAGGAGAGTGGGTTAAGAAGTGACAGATGGAATACAGTGTGGGAAAGTATACTTTGGTAGGGAGAATAGAAGCATAAACTACTTTCTAAACAGGAAAGGCTTCAGAAATCTGAAGCCCAAAGGGACTTGGGACCCCTAGTTCAGGATTCTCTTAAAGTCAACATGCAGGTTCAGTTGGCAGTCAGGAAGGCAAATGCAATGTTAGCATTCATTTCAAGAGGATGAGAATACAAAAGCAAAGATGTACTGTTGAGTCTGTATAAGGCTGTGATCAGACCACATTTGGGATATTATTAGCAGTTTTGGGCCCCGTATCTAAAGAAGGACGTGCTGGCATTGGAAGGGGTCCAGAGCAGGTCTATAAAAATGATCCCGAGGATGAAAGGCTTGTCATATGAGGAGCAGTTGAAGACTCTGGGTTTGTATTCATTGGAGTTTAGAAGGATGAGGAGGATCTCATTGAAATGTACAGAATACTGAGAGGCCTGGATGGAGTGGACACAAAGGGTGTTTACACGAGTAGGAGACACTAGGACATGGGGTCATGGCCTCAGAGTAAAGGGGCAACCCTTTAGAACTGAGATGAGGCGGAATTTCATCAGTTAGAGGGTAGTTAATCTGTGGAACTTATTTGCCGTAAAAGCTATGGAAACCAAGTCATTGAGTGCATTTAAGGCAGAGATAGGTAGGTTCTTGATTGGTAAAGGAATGAAGGGTTATGGGGAAAAGGCAGGAGAGTGGGGTTGAGAAACATGTCAGTTATAATCAATACCAGAGCAGATCTGATGGGCCAAATGGCCAAAATCTGCTCCTATATCTTATAGAACATAGAAAGGTACAGCGCAGTACAGGCCCTTTGGCCCTCGATGTTGCACCGACCTGTGAAACCAGTCTGAAGCCTATCTAACCTACACTATTCCATTATCATCCATATGTTTATCCAATGACCATTTAAATGCCTTTCAAGTTGGCGAGTCTACTACTGTTGCAGGCAAGGCATTCCATGCCCTTACCACTTGATGGTTATGGTTATACTTATGGTCTTTATGGTGTAAGAAGAAATCTTATCTCATTTAATACAATGCCTTTTGTGCCCTGACACTATTCTAAAGTGCTTGGAGTACTTGATAACAGGTCAAGTGCAGGTAAAAGACCAGTGATGGGTCCAAGTGGAGGGAGTGTGTTGGAGATGGGTAAAAGGGCCTGTGGGATGAGGAGAAGACTCAAGTCCAAAGAACTTGGCATGGAGGCGAAGGCAGTGGAAGAAGAGTTCAATGTCATTTTGTGTCCAAAATTCATTGAGGTAGGAGTGCAGGGGAACAAAACTAAAACCTTCACTGAGTACAGTGTGTTGAGCATCAGAAAGCAGAAGGTCAGAAGACAGAGTAAGTACACAACAAGAGGTGGGGTTAGGAGAGAGGATGGAGTCGGGGGAGGGGAGGAAGGTTCTAGAGGGATGTGGGTATCTCTAAGTTGTTGCATCTTGTGTTCTTTAAGACCTGAAAGGAAAAGTTTCTTGGTAGCACGTCGAATGAGCCAGAGGATGAAGTGGACCTGAGGGACTTGGCAGTTATGAGCGAGCTTGAGGTGGTGTTTTTGGAGAGGGAGGTTGAGAATCTGCATATGGTAATGCATGGCACGGAGTTTGGATCTCAGGATGCGGTAGGAGCAGCTGTCTGAGGAGTGTTGTACGTCACAGAGGTACCTGTGATCCTGGGATGAAACTTCACTCAGAATCCCCCTGGGGTGAGTCTGAGCCAGAGGTACTCACTGAGGGATATGATGTGACAGTAGAAGCGAGCTTTGGCAAATGCCTTGTCAAACACCAGGAGTGACAGCAAAAGTAATGATGGTGAACAAGTTAAAAGATTAGAACAGAAATCCTGTTGGAGAAAGGAGCAGAACCTCTTCAAGGTGGGCATACTTGGAAGAAATGTAGCACTGAGTGAAACACTAAGCAAAAAAAAAAGCGAAGGAAATGCAAAAGGCAGTTATTGAGGATGGTATGCCAAGACAGAACAGAAGCTGAATGAGTGATAATGAGAGCTGTGGGGTAGCAGAGAATAAGTGATCTGTGTCATTCATTATCCCCTCGTTTACTCATTTCTTTCATATATCTCCTTCTCTGGGCTCCGTCTCCACTTATCCACTCAACTTTTTCCTTGCCCCAACCTCGTCTTCAGTATAAATACAAGCTTTTCATAGCTGCTGTCAGCTCTGATGAAGAGTCACCGGGCTCAAAACATTAAGTCTGTTTCTGTCTTCACAGATGCTGCCAGAGTTACTGATTTTAGCCAGCAATTTCTGTTTTTGTTTTGGATCTCCAGTATCTGCAGTTCTTTGTTTTAATTTACTACATCTTGTCATATTGATTGATGGATAAACGTTAGCCAGAACATTGCAAAGACCTCTGCTAATCTTCCATTAAATATTGGAATCTTTAACATTCAGCCCAGAGGATAGACAGGGCCAGGGTTTAATAGTCCACCTAAAGGATGGCACATCTAACACTGTGCTAGAGCATTAACCTAGATGTTTGTGCTCAAATCCAGGCTTGAGGTAGCTGTTTGACACTTTAATGTTCAGGTCTCCTTGTTTTATTTCATATACACAGAACACAGTGAGAAGATAGCTCTACAGGTACATCTAGCTTTGACTTGCAATGCATCATGGGTGCATATCCCCTCCCACCTGGAGCTAATGAACCAAACCCGCCAGGTGACTGTCAGGGTGGATGCACGAGGACTCAAGGAAGGACCACACTTCACTGAGGTCAGTTGGATGTGTTTTCCTGGATGTGTGATCATTTGACACCTTTATGCACAGTGGCACAGTGTTTCACAGTTTTTGTTTCATTTGGATTAGTGTCTGGTTGTAACTTGTCCGACAATCTGCTTATGGCATATTTGTTACAGAATAAATATTGACTAGAAGACAGGTGAAACTGCCTCTGCTCCTCTTTTACATAATGGAACCTTTTGTGTCCACTTCCGCAGATGAGGAATGGTTTAATATTTTGTCTGAAAGTTGACATCTTTGTCAGTACAATGCTCAGTCAGTACTGCACTGAAAGTGCTACATTTAAGGGCAGGGATACCCCCACAGCACCAACTGGAAAGCCAGTGGCAACTCTGTCACAGCTCTTTTCCAGAGAACCCAACGGAATTAGGTATCAGTCAGAGAGTTACTAGCCTGCCACTGGGGCTCCTTGGCCTTTGAAAGTGAAGTTTAACTCAAAGAGCTGCCAACTAATCCGTTCGCCTGTAGTGCCTCAGTTCCAGCGATGCTGCGGGAAGTGGTGGCCCATACTGGGACAATAGGACGTCAGGTGCTGCAACCAGTGAGGGAAGCCCCAGGAATCAGGCAAGTGAGGTGAACTTACTGGGGCCAATTAGTTGGGTGGAGGTGGATTGGATGGGCTCAGGGGGGAGGTCAGGGTGTGACATGGACTTTGTTGGGGCTCAGGTTCCTGATCCAATCTCCACACATGATCAAGTCTACAGGTAAGATGTCAATTTGATCTCCCCCTGCCCTTGTTCGATGGAGGTGTTGAGTGCTCCACCCAGCATCTTCAGGTCCAATTACATGGCCTCTAAATGCATCCTTGTGAGAAAGGGGGTCAACAGTTAGCTCCTGGAGTGTCTGGTGCTCAAATCTGTGGGATAGGACGTGAACTTACAACCTTGTGAGTCAAAGTGAGAGTGTTAATGCCTGAGGAGGCATAGTTGACATTAATTATATGCTTGAGATTGTGACTTCACATTTGACAATCTCTGATTGTGGGAGTGAATGTGGAGATTGACTGCTTCAATCTGTGAAACCAATAGAGAATCAGGCTGAGAAATACTATAGGAATTCATTGTTATGCTTTTGTTGAAGACCAGTCACAAAAAGGAAAAACAATAAATCCCATTATTTGGTGAAAGAATGAAGCCATGACTGTTTAGAAGAAAAGACATTTTTACTATACAAGAGTCAAATTAAATACTATCCTACGTAATCGCCTTTAATCTAAAATCCAGAATCTACCCAAATTAAATATGAATTTACAGGCAAATAGTTGTTGGTTATAAACTATAGTTTACGTATTAAGTTGTAGATGCAACCAAGGCAGATCTTGCGATCTTGCTTGGCAGTCTACGTCACACATATGTCATTAGTCTCAGTTGCAAAGTCTTACAAAGCTCTATCTTCATTGCAAAGAATTTCAATTTCTCTCCTTTAACAACTTAGCCTGATTGCCACCCAACAGCAGCAAACAACCAACCTGAGTTCCACGGATGTATTGTTCACCAGAATCAACCTTGCTAACAACAGAATGGGTAGCGTGGATCCACCAAAGTTATCTTAAAGTAACTGAAATGGGTACAGCAAAGTTGTATTTGTCTGTTCTCACTTCTGTCATCTTCAGTCTGCCCATACTACACCAATGGAATCGTTGTCTCCTAATTGCTTTAAGTTCTGTTATACATTTCAACCAGTTTCGATGTACCCAAATATTCCAGTCCCGGATTTGGCCTTGGTTTCCGTATGCTGGGAAGATTAGTTTCCATGCTTGGTTTCCCTTTTCAATTCAGGTCAGTCTAAAAAAATACACACTTTGAAACATGTCATGCCTCGATGGTGCAGTGTGCTGGAAGTCTAACCCTGCTGTTCCTGCCTTACTACGTAAGTTTTATAAAAATGTGCAAAATTACCTCATTTATCTGACTTTTTTAAGATACCAGATTTCTGCAGTGAACAAGAATTGCTATTTATTTCAGATAGATTCTAGCTACAAGTAAATAACGACCAGTTAAAACTCTAATCCCCTTATAAAACTCCCCCTACACCTGTAGACAGGCAAAAAGGGAAATTTAGTGTTGATGTTGAAGGAAGTGGCCCCTGTCTACATGGTTTGCTGACATGATCTTTTTGATTGACAGGATGTGCTGCTCTTCCATCTCTCTTCAGAGATTTTCATTTGCTTGCAGAAGGCAGGGTGACTGGTTCACAACTTACTAAGTCTCTAAATCATTGGTTAAAAGCAACAGTTTATAGCAACTGATGAGGAAAAATAAACACACTTTAGTTTTGGAGATAAAAGGTACTGCAGATGCTGGAGAATCCGAGATAACAAGCATGGGGCTGGATGAACACAGCAGGTCAAGCAGCATCATAGGAGCAGGAAAACTTGACGTTTCGGGTCTAAACCCTTCATCAGAAATTCAGGGACCCAGGTTTGATTCCAGCCTCAGGCAACTGTCTGTGTGGAGTTTGTACATCCTCCCCGTGTCTGTGTGGGTTTCTTCCCACGATCCAAAAATGAGTAGGTTAGGTGGATTGGCCATACTACATTGCCCGTAGTGTCCAGTGATGTGCAGGCTAGGTAAATTAGCCATGGTAAATGGAGGGTTAGGGTGGAAGGGTGGGATGCTGTTTGGAGGGTCGGTGTGGACTCAATGAGCTGAATGGCCTGTTTCCACACTATGCTATGATTGAGGCTTTAGTTTTTTTCCTGCAAAGACAATGACACCATTTCCATTTCTGGAGGTCCAAAGTCTTATAGCTACTGCATTCTTACCCACAAGTCTTTGCTGTTTTCCTCAGTGCCATTCAGCAATGATCTCATGTATTCAGCTACCTGGGAACAAATCAAATAGTTAATGGACGCTGAAGGTTTTTATCATTGGTCTGTGGAAGTTATATGTCAGCTTCTTGTTGCTTTGACAAATTGCACTTTGCACACGCGGCAATCAGTCTGCAGTAATGTGCCCCACGGCTTGAACAAGTAACAATGTAAATAGCAATTACAATGCCTTCCAGTAGCATGCTTTTAAAATGAAGAGTAGTCCATTCCATAATCCTTGGCTTTAAACACACCTCTTTCCCATTTCAGCCCACTATCAAACACAGCGAGACACCATCTTTAAAAACAACAGATACCATCACCCTAACTTGTATGAAAGTGTGAAACGAGCAAATGCTACACACTAAGCCAAGGTGTCAAAGTATCCTCTTGGAATGTGCTTGATGAAATTTGGCCCAATATACGTCATAGTTCAGAGGGACAGTCACCCAGCTCAAACACAAATAAATTGGCTAGTAATTTGGGGGAGGAAGTGCTGTTTTTTATTTTAAAGTGTTATAAACTTTTTCTCTTCCTTGCTGCAGGTTCTTGGATATGATACAACAGCCCCTGATGCTGGTCCATTGTTTCGAATTCCGGTCACAGTTATTATTCCTTCAAGGTTTGTGAAAATGGGTTTTCTGCTTCCATAACCTACATTTTTTGTTAGTCTTGAAAGAAACCACAGGCAGCGTCTTTTTCTCTTTGCTGCGTTCCTCACTGTAATCCAGCGTTGATGTTATGTTGAACTTTCTCATGCAAAGGGTAGTGAAAATTTGAACTCCCCAAAACATGGTTGCGCCTGGGGACCAAGTTTCAAAACTGATATTGACAGGCTTTTGAGTGGCAAGTGTATTAGGACATCAGAGGACCAACATAGATTCAGTTAAAGCAAAACAAAGAGGATGTTGGAGATATAAAATAAAATTTAAAAGATGCTGGAGAAACTGAGCAGTTGAATAGCATCTGTGAAGAGAGAAGTAGAGTTAATATTTTTGTTCCAACATAACTCTTCTTTGGAACCTCTAGATTGTATGAAGATGCAGATCAGCCATGATCTAACTGAATGGGGCTGAATGGCCTACTTCTACCACAGCAGTGATGGTGTAAAGTGGTGTAATTGCACAGAACTTTGCTCCATCAAAGAATTAGATTGGAAACGGAACCATCATTTTAAATTCTGTTTGCTGAAGATCAAGGCACGAACATGTTCTCAGCTGGCATTTGGTCATCCTGCAGGCACTGCAGGAATTAGCTGGGTTTTGCTTCCTTTTGGAGGCATCCCTTCATTTCATTGAGTGCAATGATAGTTAATACTGTTTCATGGCCAAGCAACTAGAATAAAATTCCCCTTTACAGTGCTCCCACTCTGCGCTCATCCCCCAGGAAATCAAAGAATATGCTTCTCTTTGATTAAAAACAGAAATTGCTGGAGAAATTCAGCAGATCTGGCAGCAGAGTACAGTGACATGCCAGACTTGCTGAATTTCTCCAGCAATTGCTGTTTTTCTTTCAGATAGAACATAGAATAGTACAGCACAGTATAGGCCCTTCGGGCACACGACGTTGTGCCGAATTTTTACCCTAAACCTAAGGTCTATCTAACCTCCACCGCTACCTTATACTATCATCCATATGCCTATCTAATAGCTACTTAAATGCCCCTAATGAAGCCGACTCCACTACTCTCTCCGGCAATGCATTCCACGCTCCTGCCACTCTCTGAGTAAAGAACCTACCTCTGACGTTTCCCCGATATCTATCTCCTTTCACTTTAAAACTATGTACCCTCGTAAAAGCTACCTCCACACTAGGAAAAAGTCTCTGACTGTCTAATGTATCTATACCTTTGATCATTTTGTATACCTCTATCAAGACACCTCTCATCCTTCTTCGTTCTAAAGAGAAAAGCCCTAGCTCTCTCAACCTTTCCTCGTAAGACCTTCCCTCCATTCCAGGCAACATCCTGGTAAATCTCCTCTGCACCTTTTCTAACGCTTCCACATCTTTCCTGTAATGAGGTGACCAGAACTGGACTCAATACTCCAGATGTGGCCGAACCAGGCCTTTGTACAGCTGGAGCATAACTTCACGGCTCTTGAACTCAGTACCTCTATTAATGAAAGCTAATACACCATACGCTTTCTTAACAACTCTATCCACTGGGGTGGCAGCTCTCAGGGAACTGTGAACATGAACCCAAAGATCCCTCTGCTCCTCCACATTGCTAAGAATCTTTCTGTTAACCCTGTATTCTGCTTTCAAGTTTGTCCTTCCAAAATGAATCACCTCACACTTTTCAGGGTTAAACTCCATCTGCCACTTGTCAGCCCAGCTCTGCGTTCTATCGATGTCCCATTGTAACCTAGAACAGCCCTCCGCACTATCCACAACATGACCCACCTTCATATTGTCCGCGAACTTGCTAATCCACCCTTCCACTCCTTCATCCAAATCATTTACAAAAATCACAAATAGAAGAGGACCCAGAACAGATCCTTGTGGTACACCACTCGTAACTGAGCACCATGTTGAATATTTTCCGTCCACTACCACCCTTTGCCTTCTAAGGGTCAGCCAATTCTGAATCCAATCTGCCACATTTCCCCCATCCCATGCCTCCTTACCTTCTGCATGAGCCTACCATGGGGAACCTTATCAAACGCCTTACTTAAATCCATGTATACCACACATCCACTGCTCCACCTTCACCCACGTGTTTGGTCACCTCTTCAAAGATTTCAATAACGTTTGTGAGGCGTGATCTCCCCCTCACAAATCCATGCTGACTATCACGAATCAAACTGTGCCTTTCCAAGTGATCAAAAATCCTGTCTGTCAGAGCCCTTTCCAATAGTTTGCCCACCACTGACTAACTGGTCTGCAATTTCCGGGGTTATCTGTGTTCCCTTTTTTGAACGAGGGAATGACGTTTGCCTCTTTCCAATCTTCCGGCACTAATACCCGTGGACAGTGAGGATGAAAAGATCATCGTAAAAGACCCTGTGATCTCGTCCCTCGCTTCCCATAGAATCCTTGGATAAATCTCATCAGGCCTGGGGGACTTATCCATCCTCAACTTCCTCAGAATTCCTAGCACGTCTTCTTTACTAACATCAACCTCCTCTACCCTACCAGCCTGTTTCACAACGTCCTCCTCTACAACTAGGTCCCTCTCAGTTGTGAATACTGAAGAAAAGTATTCATTAAGGACCTCTCCTATCTCTTTAGGCTCTGTGCACAAATTCCCTTTACAATCCTTGATTAGCCCTACCCTTTCTCTGGTCTTTCTCTTGTTCTGCACATACGTGTAAAAAGCCTTGGAGTTTTCCTTGATCCTATCCGCCAAGGTTTTCTCATGCCCCTTATAGCTCTCCTAAGCCCTTTCTTCAGCTCCTTCCTGGCTAACTTGTATCCCTCCAGAGCCTTTTCCATTCCTCTTTTCCTAAACCTTACATAAGCCTCCTTCTTCCTCTTAACCAGTCGTTCGACCTCTCTCGAGAACCATGTCTCTCTCACTCGACCGCATCTTCTCTGCCTACTTGGGACAAACATATCGAGCACATGCAGTATGCATTCCTTAAACAATCTCCACATTTCTGTGTGCTCTTCCCTGACAGCATCTGTTCCCAATTTATGTTACCCGGTTCTTGCCTAACTGAATTGTAATTACCCTTCCTCCAATTGTAAATTTTACCCTGCCGTATGTACCTATCCTTATCCATGACTATCGTGAAAGAAACAGAGTTATGATCGCTGCCGCCAAAATGCTCTCCTGCCAACAGGCCTAACACTTGGCCCGGTTCGTTGCCAAGCACCAAATCCAAAATGGCCTCTCGTCATGTTGGTCTATCTACATACTGTATCAGGAATCCTTGCTGAACGCACTGGACAAAACCTGCTCCATCTAAACTATTACAACTAAAATGTTTCCAATCAATATTTGGAAAGTTGAAGTCACCCATGACTGCAACCCTATGACTTCTGCACCTTTCCAGTATCTACCACCCAATCTGTCGCTCTACTTCTCTGCAACTATCAGGGGGTCTGTAAAAATAAAAAAACCCCAACAAAGTGACTGCTCCTTTCTTGTTCCTGACCTCAATCCAAACTGACTCTGTAGACATATCATTCTCAAACTGCTTTTCAGTTATACTTGCCCTGACTAGCAATGCCACTCCCCCACCTCTTTTACCACCCTCCCTATTTCTTTTAAAGCATCTAAATCTCGGAACTTCCAACAACCATTCCTCTCCCTGAGTTACCCAAGTTTCTGTAATGGCCACAACGTCGTAGTTCCAAGTACCGACCCATGCTCTAATTTCATCCGTTTTATTTCTGATACTTCTAGCATTGAAGTATACACGCCTCAAACCATCTCGGTGTCTGCAATTACACTCCATTGACCACATTTCTTTATAAACCACCTCGCTCCCTATTATGTCTGTTGGAAGGCAGAATACCTCATCCTCTGAATTCTAAATCCGATTCCCCACCCCCTGCCAAACTAGTTTAAACCATCCCATACAGCTCGAGCAAACTTCCCTCCCAGGATATTTGTGCCCTTCCAGTTCAGGTGCAACCCGTTCTTACTGTACAGGTTCCACCTCCCCTAGAATGTGCTCCAATTATCCACATAATGGAAGCCCTCCCTCCTACACCAGCCCTGTAGCCACGTGTTTAGCTGCACTCTCTCCCTATTTCTTACCTCGTTATCATGTGGCACTGGTAGTAATCCAGAGATAACTATCCTGTTTGTCCTGGATTTCAGCTTCCAACCTAACTCCCTGTACTCGTTTTTCGCATTCTCAGTCCTTTTTCTACCTAAGTCATTGGTACCGATGTGTACCATGACTGCTGGTTGCTCACTCTCGCCCTTAAGGATCTTGAAGACACGATCCGAGACATCACAGACCCTGGCACCCGGGAGGCAACATACCATTCGTTTGTCTCGTTCGCATCCACAGAACCGCCTGTCTGTGCCTCTTACTATCGAATCCCCATCTATAATTGCTCTCCTATTCTCCCCGCTTCCCTTCTGTGCCACAGTGCCAGGCTCAGTGCCAGACACCTGTCCGCTATGGCCTTCCCCTGGTAGATTGTCCTCCCCAACAGTATCCAAAAAGGTATACTTATTATTGAGGGGAATGGCCACAGGGGAGCCCTGCACTGTCTGCCTATTCCCTTTCCCCCTCCTGAAAGTCACCCAGCTGCCTTTTTCCTGTATGTTGGGTGTGACCACCTCCCTGTAACTCCTCTTTATCACCCCCTCCGCCTCCCGAATGATCCAGAGTTCATCCAGGTCCAGGTCCAGTTCCCTAACACGGTTTTTGAGGACTTCACCAAGACAGCTGAAGTCAGAGGGGACACCGGCAGTGACCCTCACCTCCCACATCCTGTAAGAGGAGCATGCAACTGCCCTAGCTTCCATTCCCTCTACTCTAGATTTCCAGAAGAAGAATAAAAAAAAAGGCCTTACTTTACCGAACAGCCACACAGTCTTTTTTGGTTAGAGGAGGAGGACGGATGGGAGACGCTACACGCGTAGTGTTTCGGGTTTAGCCAATGCCCGAATTTATCTGTTTCTTCCTGGCTTGCGTTCCCTCCACACGCCCGCCGCTGAAAACAAGAGGGCCGCTTGGTGCATGAGGTAAGTTTTTATACAGGGAGAAACAAAAACCGCCTTTACCTTCCCGTTGGCACTCTGGCTCGCGCTGCTGCCGCTGAAAGCAAGAGGGCCCAAGATCTGCAGTTCTCTGTTTTATTTTACTTCTCTTTGAACATCTTACTCTGTTAACTCAACAAGGAAGTCGGTCATGTTAGACAGTTTGATTTTAACAATTCCATGCTGGCCCTTCCTGATTTACATTGCCTTTGCAAAGGAAAGCTGATTTTGTCCCTCATAATGTTTTCCAAGAACTTTTCTGGTTTGCTCTGTTCCCTTTTCAGTAATGGTGTAACATTAGCAACTCCTCAGTCCTCTGATACTGTTTCTGTTTCCATTGAGGATTGAAAGATTGTGTCCAGTGTAGTTTCAGTGAACAAGAATGTATCTCATTCAGATCCAAAGACTTCCAATAATATTAAGCTTTTTAGTACATCCTCTCTATCTATTATTTTGTTCATAACTTTCCCTCTTTTAGTGTAGCACTTGCATCATTCTTCCTTTGTGGTGACATGTGCCCTGTCCTCATTTAATACTTTAGCCAAATCCTTTATATCTTATAGTCCCTTAGAGTTCTCTCATTTTCTTGCCCAGTTCCTTGCTGGTTTTAGAAATATGTGCAAGACAATGGATCTGCACATTCATAAGCTGTAAAGCTCCTTTGGGAAGAGTCCTGTGATAGAAAGACCAGCAATAATTATTGTTATAAACAACTGCACAAAAATTACATTGGCTTAGAATATGTTCCTGAACTTTACATGCAGTGAGAACTAGTTCTGAAATAATTGTGATAGCCTTGAGTTAGTGATCAAAGAGAGAAAGCTTTGCTATCAGAATAGAATAGAGTAGCCTTTATTGTCATGTGCAGTCGAATGAGTGCAGCGAAATGTCTGTAATGTCACCTCTTGGCACCATCTTGGGTACAGGGTACCTGGGTACAGATACGTTAAGTGTTGTTACAATATTGAAGTAGTGGAAAAAATAGACTAGCATGGGAATACAGAGTTTAAAAAGTCCAGAATGATGATAAAAAGTATCTTTAAAGTACTCAAGTTATGGTCCTTTACCACTAAGTCTATGCCTGCCGAGCTTCAAAACACGAGGCCCAGCTGCCTTCACAAGCAGGCCTTTGTCCAAGACTCGCGTCCAGGACCACTACCTGGCCAGCCTGGGCTCACTGCCCCTGCCTCCGGCCCGCAACTTGACTCCCATCTCGGCCGATGCTCCCTTTGTTCCTGCCCCGGTCTTGAGCCATGCCTCACTTCTGGGACTCAGCCCACGCTCTCTGCTCCCACTCTGGGCTCTGGATGCAACTCGCTCTGGGACTCACCTCCCAGGTTGGCCCAGGCCTGGTCTGCTCCCGCCCTGGGCTCTGGCCGCGACCCACGTCGTGCTCCATTCTCCATTGCCTCCAGGTAGGCAAATTTAAGAAGTGAAAAATTGGATTGTGAGGAAGAAAGACTGCAACAAAGAGGGAAAGAGAAAGGAAAAGGAACAGGGACTGGCAAGCAGAGGAGCTCTGACTGTAGCCATCTTGCATACATTGACCCCTTTGTCAATGTCCCCTTTAAAGATCTAAGAGTCAAAGAGCTGGAGGTGTCCCAGAAGTAACTAGCAATAGATCCAACCAGGAACATCGGAATTTGCTAAATGAGGGAAAAAAGACCAAGACTAATCCTGGCAGTCGTATAATTACGGTAATAATGGAGTTGCTAAGTGTAGCAACCAATTCCCATCTATTAGTCTGCAACACCCAGACATGAAACTGAGGAAATTCCCAATGGTGGAGAGCTCTGAGAACCATACATTCACAATCAGGCTACAGTCACCACACCTTGTCTCAAATTTATCTTGTAATGTATCCCAAATTATTATACTTTGGAAGAAGGAATATGGTCACCTGGTCTGTAGAAACTGTTGAGCTTTTGCTTATCATGGTTAATATTAATTATGCCATAGTTGGGAGCGGGTGGAGCTCGGGTATCGAATTCTCCAAGAAAGGAAATTGTGTCACTTAATTGCAGTTATAGGTAATGAAATTGTTCTAATTGTCTTTCTTGCATCTGTGATATAGTGTAAATGCAGGTACTGAATACAAACTTGTGCAAAAAAATGTACATTTCAAGCCTGGAGAGATCAGAAGACACTTCATTGAAGTGCCCCAAGGAGCTACGTGGGCTGGTAGGTGTCACAATCCTGGGAAGTTTAACAGTTTGCATTGATAATGAACTTAATATGAAAAGATATAGAAAACTGATACAGCGACAATGAGATTAAGAACGCCTCTGCAAATTGTTTATTAAATATATTGCTGGGAAATGTTAATATTTATTGCCTATTGCAATCTTATACTAGACAAGATGGTTATGAGCTGCCATCTTGAACTTTAGTAGTCTGTGTGGTGAAGGCACTGCCAATGGCATTAAGTCAATTAAGTTTGTGTCTGTGCCTGATATTGTTGCAGATATAAGACAGAGGGGCAGCAGGGGAAGAAAAATGCTTAATTTGATGCAGCAGTGATTGAGATGCGCTTTGCTTTGGAAGGTGTGAATATGCATTTTTATTTTGTGAAATACTTAGTGATTGTTAATGTTTTTGGTTATTGCCATTTGTTTCAGCACGCTTTTAAAATGTTCGTGTGTAAATGAATTCTCTCTGGTGATTAGGCAAGCAACCCATTTGTTGCAGTTGTTGTGAACTGGAATGCTCGCCCCAAAAGGGAGCATGCTCAATAATAACTTCCAAAAGAGATTTGCATTAATACTTGGAAGGGGAAGAGTGTTCAGGGCTATGAGATATATAAAGCAAGGTCGTGGGACTAACTGACTAATTAAAAGCTCACTCTCTCTCCACCCCCCCTTGCAGGGACTGGCAGTATTTATGTGAGATTCCTGGTAGTGGTTCAGTATTTACACAGGATATGTGGGAGCGTGTCCATATTTGCATGGGGCCCCCAGAGTGTGTCAGTATTTACACGGGGTCCCTGGGAGCACTTCGCTATTTGCAAGCCACACCTGGGACAGTCATTATATAGTAGCATGTGTAAATGTTTTCAGCTGACCTTCCAGTTAGTAACTCTCTGTTAAAGAATGTAAAGCTGCACTCCATATACCTATGAAGGCAGCATAAGCTTTTGGCAGCTCTGGGCAGTTTATCTAGTGCCAGATCATCCCCAAAAAACAGCTGTGTTGTGTTAACTCACCATGCCTCACTGAGGTCTTTCTTAATTTCAGAAATAAGCCTGACTTCAAAATCGGAAGACACAACCTCTGAGTTTGTGGTACATACTATCCAGCTGCAGAAACAGATGGCTTTTCGGGTGCATGAGTTCTACCGTCACCTGTACTTGTCAGAAAAGGCCTCTGCTGCTGATGCTTTTCCAGTCCTTGTAAGTACAGCAGCATCAGTGACGATCACTGGTCATGTTTTTGGATCAAGGCAGAAACATACATCATTGTACTGGGAAGAATTAAAAGTAACGACAAGAAATATGTCCACACCATGTAGACCATCGTGTGAGTGTGTATGTGTGCGTGTAAGAGAGAGAGAGAGACACACACACTTTGGTTGCATTCCAGTCCAGGATTGAGCTATGCATGCAGACAGCAGCATTCTCAGGGAGTGCCAGGGCAATATCAGGAGCCTGCAATTTTATTATCATTTAGATAATAAGTAGAAATTTCAGCTCTGTGCATCCATGAACCGCTCCTTGCAGCCATCTGATCACAGGCTACCCTCAGAGGCTACAGAAAGCTTTGAAAATGATGAAGGCACTTACACAACATTGCATGGATGTGCAACAAACCTACAGACATGTTCAGCCCTTGCATTAAGTAACTTGCTAGACCATTTCAGAGGCCAGTTAAAAGCCAACCACAATGTTGTGGGTCTAAAGTAACATGTAGGCCAGACCAGGTAATGATGGTAGATTTTCCTCCCTATAGGGTATTAATGAGCTAGATAGGTTTTTGTAATAATTGATGATACACATGGTCTGCATCAATTAGCTTTATGTTCTAGATTTGTTAATTGAGTTTGAATTGCATAAGCCTTCCAAAATGATTGCCATGTGAGGTATAATGATAAATTAGTTCCACTGGCCTGAGAGAGAGTAAGGAGGAGATGGATTTTAGATTGTCACAAGCATGTCAAGGAGGAGGTACATGGAGAATTAAGCTTTACACAGAGGATGGTAAGAATGTGCAGTTCTCTGCAACAAACTGATTATGAAACAGAGTCCATAAATTCTTTTTAAATGACATGAGAAGTTTGTTTTAAAGGGAATATTATACGGTCTGGGTAATGAACAGAAAAGTGGCAATTACAGAAAACAGTTACTGGTGGAAGATAACCAGCACAGACCTGAAGGGCCCAGTAGCTCCTTTCCATGTGGGTGGATAACAAATCAAAACTCAGAGATGGAGAATTCCAGGAAAAAAAAATAGATTTGAAAAGTAAAGAGGTCATTTTAAACTCATTGTAAGACCTTGTTCAGGCCCCACTTGGAGTATAGTCCACAGATTTGGTCTCCATACCTCAAAGGGACATGGAGATACTGAAGAAGGTGCAGACAAGATTCATGCGATTGACAACCTGAACTGAGAGCGTCCAGTTATCAGGAAAGGCTGAACAGGCTACCTCTCCCTTCTCTCGAAAAAAGAAGACTGCAGTTCAACCTCTTAGAAGGCTTTAAGATGATGGAAGGTTTTGATAGGGTAAATGTAGAGAAAACAGTCATGTGCAAACAAAGCAAGGGTAATGTAAGAAAAAAAAACATTTTCATACAACGAGTGGGTAAATTATGGCATGCACTGCTTAGAGGCAGGTTCAATTGAGGCGTTCAAGAGGCCATTGGATGATTATTTGGATAGAACTGGCATGCGGCGATGTGGAGAAAAAGCAGAAGATTAGCATTGGACAATAGAACATAGAACGTAGAACATAGAACATTACAGCGCAGTACAGGCCCTTCGGCCCTCGATGATGTGCCGACCTGTGAAACTAATCTGAAGCCCATCTAACCTACACTATTCCATTATCATCCACAATGGAGTCAGTAAAGGCACGATTGGCCTCCGACTGTGCATTTACACTTCTGTGAGAAAATTTCCATTAGTTGGGCCCATAGGGAGTTCAGGTAAAAGCCCCTTTTCCCAAAAATAGGGATCACCATAGAGTAGTTAAGCTGAAGGGCATGGATAGTATATCGGGGTAACTACAAGTTAAGTGCATTAGGCAAAAAAGATTGGAATACAAGGAAGCTCTTGCATGACAAAGTTCCAGCATGGCCCACTTTTTCTGTTTTGTAAACGTGATTTAATTCATTGAAAAAGTGAGAGATATACCTCTTAGAAATGAAGATGAGAGGAAATTGAGGAACAAGAGAAGTCATGTTTTTTCTTAATTGACTTGGGGAGGCGGGCCTCGCTGGCTAACACATTTGTAGCCTATTCTGTACGAACGTAATCGCCAATACAATGGGAAAGGAGGTTGGGGAGGACCTGTTTATAGATTGGAATAATAGCATTAACTGGGTGCCAGGTATATGGAATTGTGTAAAGTTGTAAGAGAACTGTTGACAGTGAAAATAAGTTCATCTAGATGGAAGAGAGTGGCGATTGATATATTAATGTTCTGATGAAGTGTGGAGAAGTTGGGAACTGAATGACTTCGGTGAAAAGAGATTACAACTGAAAGAACTGCAGATGCTGTAAATCAGGAACAAAAACCGAAATTGCTGGAAAAGCTCAGCAGGTCTGGCAGCATTTGTGAAGGAAAAAATCAGAGTTAACGTTTCAGGTCTAGTAACCCTTCTTCAGTTCTGAGGAAAGGTCATTCGACCCGAAACATTAACCTTGATTTTTCTCTCCACAGATGCTGCCAGACCTGCTGAGCTTTTCCAGCAACTTCTGTGAAAGGAGATTAGTTGGGGGCCCGGAGAAACTCAATTCATCAAAGCAGTAGAAGTCATCAAAAAGTCAAGCATAACATTGAGAAGACTGAATGAGGGAGAGCAGAACAAATAGAATCGAATAGAGCGGCAGAGAGGCTCAGTGGTTAGCTCTGCTGCCTCACAGCGCCAGGGGGACCCGGCTTAGATTTCATTCTCAGGTGACAGTCTCTGTGGAGTTTACACATTCTCCTGGTTTCTGTGTGGGTTTCCTCTGGGTGCTGCAGTTTCCTCCCACAGTCCAAAGATGTGCAATTTATGTGGATTGGCCGTGCTAAATTGCCCATCGTGCCCAGGGATGTGCCTGCTTGGTGGATTAGTCATTAATTAGGTCAAATGCAAAGTTACAGGGATAGGGTGGAGTGGGTGGGTGGGTGGGTTGGTCTGGTGGAATGCTGTTCAGAGGGTTGGGGTGGACTCAATGGGCTAAATTTCTGGTGCTCGTTTCAGGGCTTTCTATTTTATATTATTGGTGTGAGACGTTTCTTTGAAAAATTCCTCCAAAGCTTTGAAAACTTGTTGGATGCCTGTGACTTATTCTTTCTTCTCATATTTGACTGTTGAGCAGTCTACTATATGAAGGTTTTGAAAGGTTCACTGACTCTGGTCTATTGCTATAACCTTTTAATTCTTGTAGGAAGAGAAGACCATTGAGATTTGCATTGCACGTTGGTGGTCTAGCCTGAGACATACTACCATCGACTATGCCATTTCGTTCCATGGCCTGAAATGTAACAGTGAGACATTACATGTTGTGAGTACTATCCTCTTTGCACAGTTTATTTACATTTTTTGTAGTTAGTATTGTGCCTTGATTTGGATTGTGTTGAGTGATAGTTTGACAGAGACATGGCTTAATGGAAATCAGTGCAAAAGATGGCAAGATATCAACCCAGGATTCACAATGCCATGCAATTTGTTTATATCCATCTGGTATAATGTTCCATTCTAAAGCTGGCAACTCTGACAGTGTAGCAGCCCCTCAATACAGTGCTGCAGTATCAGCTTGGATTTTTGGATTGGGATGAAGATAGTTGCAGTGAAACTGCTCCCCACTGAGCCGTAGCTAACATAAGATAGAAAGCTTGCAGTTTTGTCCATATCTGATCCTAGCATTCACCTGATAATATCATTCATATGGAGAAATAAACAGTAAATATCAGTGCATGTGAAAGCGAGGTTCACATGATCAATTTGATCTTTTAGTTCGTCAGAAATCTCACAACACCAGGCTATAGTTCAACAGATTTGTTTGAAAACACTAGCTTACAGAACATCGGTCCTCCTCCAGGTGTTAGTGAGAGAGGCAGTTTCAGACGCAGAATTTATAAGTAAAAAATCAAAGGTTCTCACTACTGATGATGGTCTAAATAAACCTAAGATGTTGTTAAATCTTTAATCAGTTAGAAGGTTTTAATTGATTAATACGTATATGTAAATCCCTGACTTCCTTTCAAGTCACGGTCCTGAGAGAACTAAAGGTTTTATCAGTGTGAAGAAGAGGTGACATTTTAGGTCAGACAATGCATATTAGATGTGAGGCCCTGTTTAGAATCTGTTTGCGTCTTGGTTTGAAAGCACATAATTTATAGACAGACAGTCAATGTGGCGTTTTTATAAATTCCTATTTTAGAAATAAAACCAGTCTGACTCCAAACCAAACTACAAACAGATTCTAAATGAGGCTTCACACCTAACATGCATTGTCGAACCTAAAATATCACCTCTTCTTGACACTAATAAAGCCTTTAGTTCTCTTAGGCCAGTGACTTGAAAGGCGTTTGGGGATTTACATACACATATTAATCAATTAAAACCTTCCAACTGATTTATAGATTTAACAGCATCTTAGGTTTGTTCTGTACATCATCATCAGTGGTGTGAATCTTTGATCTTTATAAATTCTTTGTCTGATACTACCTTTCTCATTAACTGAAGAACGACTGAGGCTCCAAAAGCTTGTGTTTTCAAATAAACCTGTTAGACTGTAACTTGGTGTCGTGTGATTTCTGACTTTGTCCACCCCAGACCAACACCAGTACCTTCACATCCCATCTTTCATTTACATGCACGCCTCGAGTAGAATGTCATACAATGAAAGTAACTGCTTGCTGACAGCTGTGGAAAGCAGCCTTAAGGTTGTAAGAAACTTGGCTTTAAGTGCATGATGAACTGCAGGTTTCTTTATGGTGTCAAGTGTACTTGAGTGAGGCCAATTTATAATCCATACATGTGTTGTGCAGTGAAATCACAAGGCAGTGAATGACTCTTTAGCTGATGGAGGTGTGAGCATGCAACCTTTCAGTTCATTTGTATCATTTTCCTTGGAAACACCATGGATAACCTCACTGGAACAATCTCCCTATGGGTATTTTATGAAGAACTGCAGAATCTTCAGGGGATCACATTTCCAGGCTGAGTTACTAGTCATAAATGACTTAAACCCTACTTCCTCAACCACTCAATGTGTTTCCTTGTAGCAATATTTGCCAAATCCAAGCATATTCAGGTGTTGTCTCCTGAACTTTTTCCTCCAAGCACCTTGTCCTGTCAAGCAGACATGTCCAATATTTTTATTACTAAATCATTCTTGACTACCTGATGATTTTTTATTTTTCCATAAATAGTTGTCCAGGAGTTTGAGATTGCATTCCTGGAGACTTGGCAACCCTGTTTGTAACAGACTCCAACCAAAAACATCCTGAAAAGCTGTCACCCCAGTCAAAAGGTTATTCATTCAGTCTCTCGCCACAGTCTTGAGCACAAAATCCAGGCTAACATTCCATTGCAGTCCTGACTGTTTTAAAAGTCTGTACCATGGGAATCCCGTGATATCTGAGGGTCAGTACAGAGGGGAACACTGCACTATCGGAGAGACAGTAATGAGTGCAGCATCGTTGGAAGGTCTGTACTGAAGGAGTGCAGTTCTGTCAGATAAGCAGTACTATGGGAGTCTGCTCTGTCGAAGGTTCAGTACTGGGGGTGTGCTGTGCTGTCAAAGGGGAGTGTTTTCTGTCAGCATAATACTGAAATACTGTTAATACTGCACTGTCAGAGAGGCAGTGCTGTAGGAGCCTGCATTCTTGGGGGTTGGGCAGTACTAAGAGAATGCTGAACTATCAGGCTCAGTCCTGACAGAGTGCTGCATTGTGAGAGGGCATTACTGTCAGACTCCTGCACTGTCAACAGGACAATATTAAAGAATTAAAACAAAGAACTGCAGATGCTGAAAATCTGAAACAAAAGCAGAAATTGTTGAAGAATTTCGGGCTAGTAGCATCTGTGGAGAGAAAGCAGAGTTAGCTTTTCAAGTCTGGTGAACCCCTGTTCTGAAGAACGGTCACTGAATTTAAAAAGTTAACTCTGCTTTCTCTCCACGGACGTTGCCAATACGAACAAACTACTATGCTGTTAAAGGTGCTGTTTTTCTGAAATCATTAAATCAGGAATCTATTCAAGTATATATAAATAAACCACGGTAATTATTTCAGAGAAGTGATCCTTTGTAATCTGGTCAAGATTCAGCCCTCAGCCAAATACCACTAAAACAGAGCAATCAGAGTTAACATTTGGGGTCTACTAACCCTTCCTCAGAACCGGTTCTGAAGAAGGGTCACTGGACCCAAAATGTTAACTCTTATTTCTCTTCACAAATGCTGTCAGGCCTGCTGAACTTTTCCAGAAATTTCTGATTTTGTCTCTGATTTCCAGCGTCCGCAGTTCTTTCGGTTTTTATCATTAAACAGATTTGTTAATAAAAATACTTTGGGAGTTTGTTGGGCATGATGTGGCAGCTATGTCTCCTACATTACAACATTAACTGCACTTCACAAGGTACCCCATTGGCACTAAAACTCTTTAGTGTATCATGATACCATGAAAGGTGTTATAGAAATTGAAGATGTTCTTTCTAATGCTTCGCTTTTTGGACAGATATCCTAGGGCACTACAATAAGACCAGGGGACAGAATAAAGGAGAATGATTAGGTAGAAAGGGATTAAAGTTCAGAGTTCGAGGTAGTCAAAAAGAAAAGTCTCTGGTATTCCATGAAAGAAAAGGGAGAGAAAAGAGATTTGGGAAAGCTGTTCTCGCGGAGACAATTTGAAGGTAGCCTGCAGAGGAGCTATAAAAAGAGCCACTTTGTCCAAAATGTAAATGCACACGCATTGACCATTCCTAGGTGCCCTGACAATAAATGCTATCCTTGCCCATGAAGTCTGCATCCCGAGAATGAATTTATTTTGTAAAGGAGTGTGCAAGGACCAGGTTTGTGATCTGAAGTATTGAAGTTTATACTGAGTAGAAGCTGGGATGAGTAACGATTTCTGTTCAACAGAAAGTGTAACTGTGTGATGAACTAGGCTGTAAACTTAACAGGCAGAGGTGTTAACTACATCTATAATTATTTCCTTCTAGCATGCCTCGGAAGGAATATCGCGATTTGATACCACAGCTTCACTGAATTATGAAGAGCTCTCACCTGTCGCGACCCTAAAAAACTGGGTGCAAACTCTTCGGTAAACATTCTACTCAAAATAAGTAGCTGTGTGAAAATACCAGGTGCCAGCTGTACCTTAACAGTTCATTAGTTTAATTAGTTGTTACAGTACATGTTTTATAGTGCAGCACTACCTCAAGGCTTTAGCTCATGCAGATAAATTTTCAGTCCTGTCTAAATGGTAGCACTCTCATGTTTGAGTCAGAATATCATGGATTCAAGTCCGACTACAGACAGATAAACACAGAATCTAGATTGACACTTCCAGTAGTATTAAGGGGGTTAGTTGCAAGTGCTGCCTTTTAGATGAGATGTTAAATTCAGACCTGTCTGTTGTCTCAAGCACTTATGGCACTATTTGAAGAAACAGGGGAGTCATGTTTGGTGTCCAAGCCAGTATTTAGGACTCCATCAGATTCACTTAAGAAACGGCTAATCTGGTCATTATCTCATTACTCATTCTGAGACCTGCAGTCCCCAGATTGGCTGCAGTGTTGCCTACATTACAATAGTAACTGCATTTCAAAAGTGCTTCATCAGTCATATGGCACTTTAGGACATCCTGGGCACGTGAAAGATACTTTAGAAATACACATCTCTTCTTTTCATCCCTGTAGTCCTGGCCATGTAGTTAATTTCCTCAGATTTCCATACAATACATGGTGCAATGTTTATGACATTGAATTTAATTTATTAGCTTTATCATATTAAAAAATTAACATAATGTATCTTTTTCCAAATCAGAGCCTAGAGTTGGAGTTGGTTTAATTTATTGCAGAAACAAATCTGTTTGCTTTTCTGAGATGCATTAGGACAGATGTCTTTATGTTAGTCCCAGATCTGATTCTTAAAAAAAAATTGTGGGCCATTAATAAAAAGATCTCCGTTTTCCAACAGGCCTGTGGATGCCAAAACGAGACCCTTAGGCTCTCGGGATATACTGCCCAACAACAGGCAACTTTATGAGCTGGTTTTAACCTACAATTTCACCCAGGTAACCACCTACAACGTTCCTCCTTACAGACAATTTAGTCAGTTGTCACATGTAATATCTGTAATTTCACTTAATGTTCTCCTGGAAAGGAAGATTATTTTGAAATCTTCTGTGGCAGTAACTTGCATTACACCAATCTACTTCAATGAAAACAATACCAGGTAGTTTGTAACTGTACATGATAAATTATTGTACTTGGCCTTTGCCTTTAAAGCAGGAAAGGGATAGGGCAGGAAAGATTCAAGAAAATGGTTCCACGGCTGAGGTACTTTAATTTTTAAAATAAGTTGGAAAGGTTTCAACGGTTTTCCATGGAGAAAAGAAGGCTGAAAAGTGATTTGATAGGTATTCAGAAACTTGAGGGACTTGCACAGTATAGGTCAGGTAAAAATTCCCACTTCTGAAGGGATAGTGGGACAAGTTTAAAGTATTTATTAAAAAGTGACGTGTGATGAAAGATGTGTGATTCATGTATGTTTTTTAAGAGTTTGGTTTTCAAGCTAGTGGCATTTGAGTGTTGGTATTTTGTGAATAGATTAAACAATTAACTAAGTCCATCTTATTGGAACCATGATTTTAAAGCAGTATGTTTCAGAGAGCAGGTGACTAAATACCTTCTGGAGGCTTAATGAAAGTTTGTTTTATTTTGATGTTTTACCACAGGACAAAAACAAAATTAAACTATTAGAACATAGAACAACATAACACAGGAACAGGCCCTTTGGCCCATCATGTCTATACCAACCATGACGTGATTCTAAACTAATCCCATCTGCCTGCACATGGTCCATATCCCTCTGTTCTCTGCCTGTTCATGTGTCTGTCTAAATGCCTGTTATCATATCTGCTTCTATCACCTCCCTTAGAGCTGCGTTCCAAGTATCTATCATGTCTGTGTAAAAAACTTACCTCTCATATCTGATACAGACCTACAGCAGGGAAACAGACCCTTTGGTCAAATCATCTGCACCGATCAGATATCCTAAACTGATTTAGTCCATTTGCCCTCTAAACTCTTCTATTCATGGACCCATCCAGATGCTTTTTAAATGTTGTGATTGTACCCACCTCCACCATCTCCTCTGGCAGCTCATTCCATACACATGCGACCTATTCCTTTTAAATTATCCCCTCTCACCTTAAACCTGTGCCCTCTAGTTTTGGACTCCCCTACTCTGGGGAAAAGGCCTTGGCTGTTCATCCTATCCATGCTCCTCATGATTTTATAAAGCTCTTGATGGTCACTCCTCAGCCTCTGATGCTCCAGTGAAAAATGTCGTATTCATCCTCTCTGTGTAGTTCAAACCCTCCATCCTGTTAACGCCCTTTTCTGAACCCTTTAAAGTTTAACAACATCTTTCCTATCACTGGGAGAACAGAATTCAAAACGGTATCCTAAAAGTAATACCGATAACTTAAGCTTTCCCTCCTTGCCTTAAATCTATGCTCGTAGTATATGACAATTTGATCCTGAGACACAGACCCTCGACTATCTACCCTATCCACGCCTCTCATAATTTTATGTGGTTCTATCAGGTCACCTCAGCTTCCAATGCTCTAGAGAAACAATCCAACCTCATGTTATAGTTAATACACTCCCCAATCCAGGCAACATCCTAGCAAAGATAACAAGGTGCAGAGCTGGATGAACACAGTAGGCCAAGCAGCAT
>JAHRHZ010000016.1:63509962-63557924 GCA_024137785.1 Ginglymostoma cirratum | reverse complement strand
TCCTTCTTCAGAAGAAGGGTCTAGGCCCGAAACGTCAGCCTTCCTGCTCCTCTGATGCTGCTTGGCCTGCTGTGTTCATCCAGCTCTAGACCTTGTTATCTCAGATTCTCCAGCATCTGCAGTTCCTACTATCTCTGAAACATCCTATTAAACTTCTTTTGCACTCTGTCCAAAGCCTCCGCCTAGCATTATAGAAGTGAGGATCAGCAAGGTTTTTGTTTTATTTTAGTTAAAACTTCTTGAATTCAGTTTGAAGGAGACCTGACTGAACTCAGATGTAAGAACAGTTTCTCCTCGGAAATGGAATTCGTTTAGAGCAGTTAAGGGAATAAGTTGCCTCAGTGTAAAGGGTTTCTGTTTGCAAAAACTTCCAGACCAGGAGTGCCTAATCAGAACTCTGCAGATTATTAGACGACCGAGAAAGTCTTAGCTCTCAGTTGTGTGAATAGTCAAGGAAAAAGACCTCACAGCTCTCAGCACCAGAGTTGTGAAGGCGCTTAGATGTCAAACCTACAGATATAATGGAGAAGGAAAATATATCTGTAGTTTTGAATAACTGTAATGCAATATTTTGGGAAGGTGATAGGATCTTGGTTTTGCAGGTGTTTGAATTTGTTTAAACTGTGTTCTATTCAGGTATTTTGATTTGTTTCTTTTTAAATTTTTCCTGTAATCAACTTCAGTTTTACTGTCAAATTCAAATCTGCAGTCTTTTGTGTCTTCCACATAAAATCAAAGGAAAAACAAAAGTATGGTCTAACAAGCCAGATTTCATTGAGATCTGACTGGTCCAGTAGTAACCATCAGCTGCGATCAAAACGCATGAGGGAGAAAAAAAGTGTTTTTGCTGTCTGACTGATTAAGATCTAGAGTATGCTGCCTGAGTTTGTGGTGGAGGGAAGTTTCAATTGAAACTTTCAAAAGGGAGCTAGACTATTATCTAAAAAGGAAGAACGTGCAGGGAGGCAAGGAGAAGACTCCAAGTGAATTGTTCTTTCAGAAAGCTGATACCAGCATGTTGGAATGAATGGGCTCCTTGTGCAATGAAGTAATTCTTTGATAAGAGGACTTACCAGTGATATGTAAATACTGAGAGATAAAAGGTACTGCAGATGCTGGAGAATCCGAGGTAACAAGGCGTGGGGCTGGATGAACACAGCAGGCCAAGCAGCATCATAGGAGCAGGAAAACTTCACGTTTCGGGCCTAGACCCTTCATCAGAAATGGGGGAGGGGAAGAGGGTTCTGAAATAAATAGGGAGAGAGGGGGAGGCGGACAGAGGAGAGGCTAGGTGGAGAGGAGGCGGGGATGGAGCCAGTAAAGGTGAGTGTAGGTGGGGGGTAGGGAGGAGATAGGTCAGTCCAGGGAGGACTGGTTCTTCAAGTTGCATTGCAATGATAATAGCAAGAGATGAACTGATAAGGAGTCAGCTCAGGATTGATGCCAGGAATGGTTTCTTGGGGCAGCTGCAATGGAGCAAGGCCTCTGTGTAGTGGAATGAAGTTTAAAGTTTAGAATGATTCCAGGGCTATAATCTTTTGTTGTAATGATGAGAAAGCCGGCTGACATGCATCCGTACCCTTTATATTCTTTTTATGTTCTCCTGGTGAGCCATACATCTTCCATCATCCATACACTTATAATTATTCAGAACTGCTGCCTGTAATTTAACTTCTGACAATGCATAAATTTTTAATCCCTCTGTGATCTCACCATTTTCCTAACTCTAACTCGTCTAGGACCCTACGCTTCTGCAAACTCGGCTACTTGGATAACGCTTGAAGTACTGTAACCTACCGAATCACTGCACGTGAGCTGAAGAGTGGGATTAGGTTGAACGGCTACTTTTTAGCTGTCAGACTAGATGAACTGAATGATCCTTTGTTTTAAAGCTTCTGTGTTCCTCTCTACAATTTTAATTACTTGGAACTATAGCAGTATTTTAAAAATATCCAGGCTCTAAGCTCTGCACCCCTCCCTAGTCCTTTCCTTTTTGCTCTGTCTCTCTCTTCTTTAAGATCTTAAAACATACCTCTTTAACCAAGTCTTTGTTCACTTGTCCCTATGTATTTTGTTTCATAATCCTTTATGGAGCTCCTTGGGACATTTACTTATGTTTCAGGCACTGTTACAAACACAACTTGTTTATGCGCAGGTCATGGCAGAGGTTAACATTTTCAGCACTGTTCGCCCCATTTTCATTGTAAATGCTGATAACTGGATTTAGGCAACTGCAGAAAACTCTGCCTCTTAAAAAAGAAAATGCTTGTGTATATTTAAAGTTAAGTTTGAGAGACTGCTAAATACCAGTTACTATGGGTCTACCAACCTAAGGGGCTATGGGCATTCGTTCTGGAAGGTCGAATTTGAATGCAGAATACAGGGTTAATAGCAGGATTCTTGGCAGTGTAGAGGAACAGAGGGATCTCGGGGTCCACGTCCATAGATCCCTCAAAGTTGCGACCCAAGTTGATAGGGTTGTAAAGAAGGCATAGGGTATGTTGTCTTTCATTGGCAGGGGAATTGAATTTAAGAGCCATGAGGTTGTGCTGTAGCTCTATAAAACTCTAGTTAGACCACACTTGGAATATTGTGTTCAGTTCTGGTCACTGTGGAAGCTTTAGAGAGGGTGCAGAGGAGATTTACCAGGATACTGCCTGAAGTGGAGGGCAGGTCTTACGAGGACAGGTTGAGGGAGCTAGAGCTTTTTTCATTGGAGCGAAGAAGGATGAGAGTTGACTCGATAGAGGTTTACAAGATGAGAGGCATAGATAGAGTGGATAGTCAGAGACTTTTTCCCAGGGCGGAAATGACTCTTACGAGGGGGCATAATTTTACGGTGATTGGAGGAAGGTATAGAGAAGGTGTCAGAGGTAGGTTCTTCACACAGAGTGTGGTGGACGTGTGGAATGCGCTGCCGGCAGGGGAAGTAGTGTCAGATACTTTAGAGACTTTTAAGCGACTCTTGGATAGGCACGTGGAGAATAGTAAAATGTAGGGTATGCAGGGTAGATCGATCTTAGTAGGATAAAAGGTCGGCACAACATTGTGGGCCGAAGGGCCTGTCCTGTGCTGTACTGTTCTATGTTCTATCTCTGAATAGTATTGGGGGGAAAGGAACTTTGAAGTGGATGATGAGCATTGATTGTATTGAACGGCCCACTCCTGTTCGTATATCCCTGTATTGACATGGTGACTTGTCTCCTCTCTCAGAAACAGTGAAATGCATTCTTATGAGAGATAAAAGGTACTGCAGATGCTGGAAAATCCGAGATAACAAGCATGGGGCTGGATGAACACAGCAGGTCAATTCCTGCTCCTATGATGCTGCTTGACCTGCTGTGTTCATCCAGCCCCATGCTTGTTAAATGCATTCTCATGCACAATTGCTAATTTAAACAGAGCAAGCACCCTCTAATCTCGCGTCAGTCCTCAGTACAATCTGAGGTTGTGTTTCCTTGTCATATGTCCTGTGTTAAATAAAACGATGAATATTTTGTATCTAGAATTGTTCTCATGTACAAACTACATAGCCTTCACTGTGCAGCCCAACAAGTTCAGGCCACTGTTTGTTACATATAAACCTTCTTCCACATGTGTTAATCTCTCATTACCAACATATTCTTCCACTCCTTAGGTGTTTATCTCGCTTCCCGTGAAAGTTTTGTGGCTAATCACCTTAACCTCTCCTTGTGGGAGTGAGTTGCACATTCTCATCTTTATCTGGGCAAGGACATAGCTGCTGAATTCCTGCTTGTATTTGTTAATGACTCTTTATATTAATGCACTCTGGTTTTGGGCTTCACAGTCGGAAAGATTTTCTGTCCGTTCACATCCTTATAATCTTAAAGATTTTGGTCAAATCCTATTTCTCTCATTTCTAGGGAAAAAGTATTCTGTCAGAATTTTCTTTTGTTTGTAATAGGAGAGCAGAACTGTGCACAGATTTTAAAAGTCTTTCCTGCTTTGAAATTTTGTCTTTTCATAAATGACCCCAGTGCTTAGTTTGTGTCTTTTTTAAAAGACCTTGTGTTTTGAGACCTGCAGCATAATCTTTGTTTGGTCTGTAATAGTCTCGCTGGTTTGCAGGTTATCTTGGAGGTGATGATGTTCCCATGACTTTCTCAATGGTAGAGGTCACAACAGAGGAAGTTTCAGGAATGTCTTGCTGAGTAGATGCGCTGCATCCTGCAGATTGCCGTTTATGTGGCTTCAGCGTGCTGAGGATAAGAGGGATATGGATTGACTCCACTTGTACAGGCTTTCTTTGCAACATTTTGCCATTTACTATGCAGTGTTAATTGTGTTTTCTTTAAATGTGCTACTACAGGCAAAGTCTGGTGAAGTAACTCCAAGCTGCCCATTATTATCTGACTTGCTGTATGAATCAGAGTATGACAGTCAACTTTGGATGCTATTTGATCAAAACAAGAAGCTGGTGGGATCAGGTGATGCTTATCCTGACAGGGTAAGAATGGTGGTTAAGGACAAGAAAATGTAATCTGTGCACTGAACTGACTGAAACCGTATAACTACAAAACTGTAAAATTGACCATCTCTGCAGAAGAACCTTGTTAACAAAGGTACTGTTGAAAGCTGACATAAGTGATTCTGATTTCAGAATGGTGGTCACTCCACTGCAGGAACAGAGAAAGTATCAGCTTTACCATCCATATGTGTTTCAAACATTGAAGTAAATGACCTACTGTTAACACAGGAGGAAATTTCAAAAGGAAGGGAATTTAAAATTGGGAGGTCTTGCTAAACTTTGCAAGGCACTGGTCGGGCCACACTTAAAATACTGTGAACAATTTTGGTCCCCTTACCGAAGGAAGGATATATTGGTGAATGTTCTCTCGGTTAATTCCAGAGGATGGTGGGATTTTCTTATGAGGATAGTTTGAGTGAGTTTGGTTTGTACTCACTGGAGTTTAGAAGATTGGGAGGAGGCCTTATTGAACCATACAAGGTTCTCATGGTGTTTGAGAGTGGATATGGAGAGATTGTTTTCACTTCTGGGACAGTCTTTGACCAAAGGGCATAACTTCGGGATAAGTGGTTGACTATTTAAGATAGCGATAAGGAGAATTTTTTCTCTGCATAATTAACCTGTGGAATTCCGTACCACAGGGCACTCAAACTGAGTCATTAGGTATATGCGAGGCTGAGAGAGACAGATTTTTAATCAGTAAGGGAATCGAGGCTTGTGAAGGTACTGTGGGGGATAAGACAGGAAAGTGGAGTTGAGAATTATCAGATCAGTGACAATCTTATTGAATGGCAGACTGACTTGATAGGCCAAATGGCCATCTTTTGCTACTACATTTTATGAAGTGTTTTGGGAGGGGAAAAGAAGCAAGTAGGGAGAACATTAGAAGATAGTAAAACATTTCTGCAGAAGTGCAAACTTCCCCACCCTGTAAAATTCAATTACAGAAAAGCCTGGGGCTCAATTGGAGCCCTATTCTCTGAAAAAGATGTATAATTTTTTTATTTCATTTTTTATTTCATATTTTATCCTTAAGCTACTGGCCCTGTCACAGAACAACACTACTTGAGCTATGTTCCAACAACACTTGGAAAAATAAGGAATTAACTAAACGGTTACTCGTGGTAGTCTCGAAGTGTCCCACCAAGACACCAGATGAGTGTCAACTCTATAGGATTCATTTTCCACCGCGACTGTTCAATTTGCTGTTCTGTATAGCATTCTTGCCTGTATCTCAGAAGTATGGGCTCCTGTTGGGGTTGTGAGTACCACTCACTAGAGCCCAAAAGTTCAGTGCACTATTGAATGAGTGCTACACAGTCAGAGGCATAAGTTTGGTTTGAAGCATTAAACCAAGAACCCTTTCCCTACTAAAATATATTGTGGTTGTGTTTTGAAGAAGAGCGGGTGAGGTCTTCCTCATGTTCTAATTTACATTTACCCCTCAATTAGTAAAAACAGACGATCTGGTCATCACTGTATGAGAGAATTTGATGTGCACAAATTAGCTGCTACATTTCCTACATTACAACATTGGCTGTACTCTAAAGTATTTCATTGGTTGCTGATTGGTTTAGGACATTGCTAAACGTGCTGTTGAATGCAAATCTATGTTCCTTCTAAATATGAGTCAAATACAAAGCATTGATTTTGAAGTGTGTGGAACGCGTTTCTCTTTTTGTTAAAATGGCCTGTTGATGAAGCGCTTTGTTCTTTCTTCACAGTACTCGCTAAAACTGGATAAAGGGGACTATGTGATACGCCTGCAGATTCGCCACGAGGCGCTGAGTGAGTTGGAACATTTAAATGACCTGCCATTCCACATCGATCGCAAGCTCCCGGCTCCACTGAACCTGGACATCTACCGAACCCATGCCAACGCACTACTCAACAAGAGCAAGTTTTGCTCCCTTACCCTGCCCCCAAAATACACAATTCCATTCTACATCACTTCATTGCCAGATGACAAGTAAGTAATTGATCCAGGATTAACAAGAATCTGGCCAGTTTAAGACTGGGAAAGTAAATGTACAGCATCTTTGTAGAACATATTGTCATTCTGCCATGCTCGTTCTGCTCCTGATGGTCTAGTGTGAGCTCCCACCTGGCAAGCCCCCATCCTGGGATGTTTGTATTTTTGGAGAATTCCTCATTTTCAGTAGTGTTTATCACCATGCCCCATGTTTCAAAAAACAAAACAGCTCATTTCCACGTGCAAAAGAAAGATTAACACAGTTGGCATTTTTAATTATTTAATAGTAGTGGAGCATAAGAACCATCCTATGGGTGCAGAAAACACAAAATACTGCTTAATTTACCATAATTCTCAGACTGTGACCCTACTTCTTGAATCCCTACAGTGTGGAAACAGGTCCTTTGGCCCAACAAGTCCACACCGACCCTTGGAGAATCCCACCCAGACCCGTACCCCAAAAACCCACCTAATTCATACATTCCTGAACACTATGGGCAATTTAGCATGGCCAATCCACCTAGCCTGCACATCTTTGGACTGTTGGAGGAAACCGAAGTGCCCGGAGGAAACCCATGCAGACGCAGGGAGAACGTGCAAACTCCACACAGAGAGTCGCTTGAGGCTGGAATCGAACCTGGGGTCCCTGGCGCTGAGAGGCAGCAGTGCTAACCACTGAGCCACCGTGCTGCCCCAAATACCCTGAAGACTTTGATCACATCACCCCTTAACCTTCTAAATTCTACTAAAGACAGACCTAATTTATATAATCTGTCCTCATAATTTAGCCCATGAAGTCCAGGTATTATTCTTGTAAACCTACTCACATTGAATTTGACAGTTGTCTCCAGTCAACACAGCATTAATTTACTCATGACAGAAAACATGGCAACAGTAGAATCATTCAATGCAAAAGGAGGCCCATCATGTCTGGGCCAACTCTGACAATGTCATGTCCCCAGCTCTCAGCTCTTTCCCCATAACCTTGCAAACCTGAAGTAAAAAATACCACAAACACATCGTATTCCGTCAGCCTGCACATACAAAGCAAAAAGACAGCCCAATTAGAAGAGATTTAATTGAGTAAATAAGGAGAAATTGTGTTCACTGGCAGGAGCGTCAGAAACCAAAGGACACTGATTTAAGATAATTAGTAACAACAGAAATGAGGTGGAGAGATAAAGAAATGCAGTGAGTATATTCCAAATCAGAATAACTGACTGAATGGGAACTAGGACCAGATGCATTTGTCCCTTTCAAAAGGGAAATGGATTAATAGTTGAGAAGGAAATAAATTTCAGGGATTTGGGGAAAGAGCAAGGACAGTGAGACCAATATGACAGCTGCTTCACTGATCCAGTACAGGCAGAAAGGCCCAGTGGCCTCCTTTTATGATTCAAAACTATTGTTAAATTTTGAATTTAACAGATAAATAATGAAAATGTTGTGCAGCTGCAGTGCAAAAGGGGAGGTAAGAGGGAGAAAAGCCAACAGATAGTCCAGTCACAGTGAGAACATCCTTTTCTAACAAGCAGTTTGAGATTTGTTCCACTCATTAGACTCTATCCTGTGATTAGATTATTTTCCATTCCTCCTTCCTCTACGACCTCCTTCAGCTTTCATTTCCTGACACTGGATCTGCCTGTAAGAGGCTGACTGATCTACTGTGTATTCCCAGCATTTTCTGTCTCTGAGAATGTTTCAGTCTCAGTCCGCAACAAGGTGGAATTAATTTCCTTTTTCCTCCTCTAGAGTTCCAAAAGGAATTGAAATTGGTTGCCATCTTACAGGAACACTCACACTTTCTAAAACAGAAATGGGCAAGAAAGCTGTAAGTCTTGTTTTTATCTTGTTGCACTTGCACCAACCTAGCCTCTTGATTTGTTTATCATGTTTGTTCCTTACTGAGCAGTAGCATCTGTTACACATTCTCTCAGACTGTAGGTTTAGATCTTCGTTGTTGCATAAGTAGAGGACCATAGGACTAAGGATAAAATGTTAAGCCCTCAGCATTTCTGAGGTTCTGTTAACTTAAGTTTGATCTGAACCTTAGTTAATTTCTGTTTGCCTTTGTTCCACATCACTTTACAGGCTGGAAATCCTTTATCCAAAAACCTCGGGACGAACTGGTTTCGGATGAAGGATATTTTCAGTTTTGGGTCCACTGTAGTCCATTCGGGTCTTTGGGAATGAAAACTTTTCTTGACCATTACGGACCCGAACAGTCCTAAAAGCAAAGCCTTTTATCCAAAGCGCCCATGCTCAGTGTGTCTATGAGTTTATTTAGATCTGCTTTGAAAAGACCTTTGTTTTTCAGGTCTTTTGGGCTTCCTGACGTAGTGATAATGAATACCTACAAAAACAGAAATTGCTGGAAAGGCTCAGTGGGTCTGGCAGCAGTTGTGGAGAGAAATCAGAGTTAATGTTTCGGGTCGAGTGACCTTTCCTCAGATCACTGGATAATGGATACCTGACCTGTACACCTTACGTATCAAAAACCTACTTCTTAAAAATTTTTGTATGGGACATGGGCATTGTTGGCTAAGCCAGCATTCCTTTTCTATCCCAAATTGCTCTGAGAAAATGGTGGTTAGCTTCTTCTTTGAGCTGCTGTTTTCCATATGAAGTGGATACACCTGCAAAGCTGTTACACAGGGAGTTCTATACAGTTTTGTCCCAGCGATAGTGAGTGAGTGGAGGTCACAATGGTATTTCGCTCAGAAGGGAACCTGGAGAGGATCCCTCAGCACTACCGCCTTTCGGTTGACAAACCTCCAGAATATCACTTCCTTTTGTGAGGGAAAATGTTTCCTATTCTGGCTGAATGATCCAGCTCCAGTTTTAAGATTTAGCTGATGCTGTGTCAAACATGACTCAATGTTAACCCTGAGAGCTAGTAAAAACTGCCGATATTGGAGTCTGAGATAACACAGTGTGGAGCTGGAGGAACACAGCAGGTCAGGCAGCATCAGAGGAGCAGGAAAGCTGACGTTTACGGTTCGGGAGGGGTGCCAACCTGAAACGTCAGCTTTCCTGCTCCTCTGATGGTGCCTGGCCTGCTGTGTTCCTCCAGCTCCGCACTGTGTTATGTCAGTGTTAACCCTGTTTCTCCTGCAGATGTTGTCACGTGCTGAGTATTTCCAACATTACTTGTTTTTCTCTAAGATTGTGCCCCTTTGTTCAGCACTCTTTCTCAGAGGTACACTGCTCAAATTGCCCTTCAGCCTTCTAAATTCAAGGGAATGCATGTGTAACCCATGCAGCTAATCTTTTTAATTTAATGTTTTAAGGACCGGTATCATTCTGAAGAATGTATGTGAGCTCCAAAGCCAGTATATCCTGTCGTCTTTGACATCTGAATTTTGTGCTCTGGGGAAATGTGGTGGTGATAAGCTGCATTCTGCAGTTAACACAACTAAGGAATTCCTCAGTTGCACCCACACGCAACTCACTTTAAGCTGTACTGTTTTTGTATTGTTGTGCTCTTCCCTTGCCATGTGTTCGCAGTCTTCGTCCTTGGGTTTAAACTCATCTTGTATTTGCCCATCTCTGTTCCTGTAATCTCCTCCAACCAACTTCCCCTGCCTTTGCAGCTAGAAGCACATTGTTCCACTGGCTCTCCGATTTGCCTCATTTTTGATATAGAGGTGCCAGTGTTGAACCGGGGTGGACAAAGTCGGAAGGCACACCACACCAGGTTATGTTCCAACAGGTTTATTTGAAATCACAAGCCTTCGGAGCACAGTTCCTTCATCGGGATGTGCTAAACCGAGATCTCAGGTGGGCATAAAATGTCCCAAACCATTGTTTTGGAAAAAAGTGAACTTATACCAGCTGGAAGGACAACAGCAGCAGATACATGGGGACACCGTCGCCTATAGGTTCTTCTTCAGAAGTGAAGAAGTCATACCTGACTCAACGTTAACTCTGTTTCTCTCTCCACAGATGCGGCCAGACCTGCTGAGTTTCTCCAGCAATTTCTGTTTTGGTTTCAGATTTACAGTATCCACATATTTTGCTTACCTCCACTAAAAAAGTGGTCTAGAAATTGCGAACGCAGACAAAAAACTCAATATCTGACCCTAATCAGACACAAAGATATACAGTTGCACTTAGTCTGGGATCAGTTAGCTCAGTTGGCTTGGTGGCTCATTTGCGATGTAGAATTTCCATACCAGCTGAGGTTACTGTGAAAGTCCCACCTTCTCAACTTCGCCCCTCACTTGAGATGTGGTGACCGTGATGTTAAACTCACCACTGATCGTCCCCTCTATCGAGAGAGCATCACTATGATCCTCTGAGATTAGGATGACTTTGCATTAGAACATCTGGGCTCTTATCTATTGATTATCAGCTGTTCATAGGAACTTGCTGTGCACAAATTAGTTGTTGCATTTCATGCATTAACAACTGTGACAGCATTTTTTCTTAACTCATAACTGTAAATGCTTTGAGGGCTTTCTCAGTTGTGAAAGGCGCTATAAAAATGTACATTGGTTTGTGTTTCTGCATCTGGAAGCCATGAATATGTTCATTTTTCTTTGAAAGTACAAACCAGGCTTCTTGGCATGAACCAGCTATTGGTGTCAATGGTCAGTAAATGTTGACTTTAGAGTGACTATCTTCGTGCTACTGGGACTTAGGTACCAAACTATGGAATGCAATGGAGGTAATCCCCTTTTTAAGAGGATGAAGTGATGTTTGTACAGAACAACTCTATTCGTGACATAGTGGATCTTCCCCAGAGAGATGAATCATTCCACAGCTAAACTGTTTTTTAGACACAGATGTTGAGCTCTGATAGTCCTGTGTTTGTGTTTATGATTCGTTCTGGCTGCTTAGTGATTTCATGGCTGCAGGTGATTGCTCCATTAGGAAGTGAACTTCATGGTTCTGTTCACACAGTGATTCATCAACCACAGAGTTGGCACCTGGAAACTCATGACAGGTCATTTATATTACTGAGAAACAGGAGCATTTTAACCCTGTTACAAAAACAAAATGCTGGAAGTCTGAAAAAAAAGCACAAAGTGCTGGAGATCTTCAGCAGGCCTGGCACCCTCTGCTAGGAGAGAAACACAGTTAATGTTTCAGGACTGTAACCTTTCACCTCTGCTGGCAGCGCAACAACAGCATACGTTTATATGAGTCTTTAAACAAGTGAAGCATCTCAAGACCTTTCACAGTTGCATTAGAGTCATAGTGATATACAACTCGGAAACAGACCTTTTGGTCCGAATAGCCCATGCCAACCAGATATCCTAAATTAATCTAGTCCCATTTGCCAGCGTTTGGTCCATATCCCTCTAAACACTTCCTATTCATATACCCATCCAGATGCCTTTTGAACGTTGTAATTGTACCAGCCCCCTCCACTTTCTCTGGCCGTTCATTCCATACACACACCACCCTCTGTGTGAAAAGGTTGCCCAATAGCTTCTTTTTAAATCTTTCCCCTGTCACCTTAAACCTATGCCCTCTGGTTTTGGACTCCCCACCCCCGGGCAAAAAAGCCTTGTCTATTTACCCTATCCATGCCCATCATGATTTCAGAAACCTCTACAAGGTCACTCCTCAGCCTCCGACACGCCAGGGAAAATAGCCTCAGCCTATACAGCTCTTCCCTACAGCTCAAACCCTCAACCCTGGCAACGTCCTTGTAAAATCTTTTCTGAATCCTTTCAAGTTTCACAACATATAGCAGGGAGACCACAACTGCATGCAGTATCCCAAAAGTGCTCTAACGAACATCCTGTACAATCGCAACATAACCTCCCAACTCCTATACGCAATGCACTGACCATTAGAGGCAAGCATACGAAACATCACCCTCACTATACTATCTACCTGTGACTCCATTTTCAAGGAACTATGAACCTGCACTCCAAAGTATCTTTGTTAAGCAACACACCCCAGGACCTTACGATTAAGTGTATAAGTCCTGGCCTGATTTGCCTTTCCAAAATGCAGCACCGCACATTTATCTAAATTGCATCTGCCACTCCTCGGCCCACTGGCCCATCTGATCAAGGTTCGACAAATCAGACAAATGCTTAACACAGAAATATAAAGTGATACATGTTACGGATTACCTTACAGGAGAGAGAGATGGTAATGTTTAAGATTGAGTTCCAGAACATAGCTGCAGGCCGCTAAAGACACTGTTTCGAATGATTGCTCGCTGTGGTTTGAGGGGTCCTTGCAATGCAGAGTATGATCTGTTCTTACATAATGCTTAGTACCAGATAATAAAGTCTTAACAGAGAACTTAGTAACTGTGCTTGGTGGACTTCAGACTGTTCTGGGGAACAGGAGGCATCCTCATAAACATTGCAACATGCTACATCAGACCCCATTCCCCTCTTTTGACAATCCCCTCCCCCCACTCAAATCCTTGGTCCCTTAACCATCTTAAATTCCCAAATGATCACATCAAATGCCATCGCAAATCATATCACATGTCCGCTCTGAGTCCTTCCCACCGCACCAGTTGAAAGCTTTTGTTTTAATTTAATGAACCTCTTTGATAGTCAGCCTCAGCAGCTTTTCTTGAAGTTGAGCAAATATTCTGTTGGGCTTCATGAATGAATACTCCTTTCGCAGAGCTCTACCATAGTGGAAGCCTGCATCGGCTGCAAGGATCGCTGGACATTTTTTAGGGTCCAAAGAAGGCCTGCAGTTGAATTTTTGACTATTGCTTTGGAAACTCTTCACTAGAAGAGCTGCATCATGTCAATTGGGCCCTGGGTCTGAAATGATCATTCTGATTGAATCCTGTAAAATCTTGGGGGTGACTTGACAGGGTAGATGTGGAGAGAGTGTTTTATCTTACTGGAGAATCTCAAATTAGGTGTCACTTTAAAAGGACCTGTTTAAAACAGGTACTGGTCAAAATCTTTTCTCTGAGGGTTGTGAATTTTGGAACTTACCTTCTGTGGAAGAGATGTTTGAATATTTTTAAGGTGCAGCTAGATAGATTCCTAATAAGCAAAAGGGAGAGAAATTATTGGGATAGACAAGAATGTGGATTTATGATTACAATCAGATCAAGCATGATCTTATTAAATGGCATAGCAGGCTTGTAGGGACAGATTGCCTACACCTTGCTCCTTGTTCGTATGTTCCTCTCTGCACTGATACTGTCAGACCCAATAAGCATTACCAGCATTTTCTGTTTTTATGCCTAATCTACTTTTGGCAAATCTGCCACAGCAAAAGTGACTGATTCCTACTAAGCCCACAAGTAATTTCTGTGTAATTAATTATTTTCAGGATATACGCAGTTTGTGTTACCATCTCATATCACCTCCAAACAAGTCCAAGGATGGAAACAAAGAAAAGTCCAGCAAAGACAAGGAGAAAGAACCGACGGAAATGTTTGAGGAGGCTATTCGAGATCTCAAAATACAATGGCTACCCAAGTATGTAACAAAAATTCAGTCAATTTGTTAGGAACACATAGCGACAAAGATAATTTAGACCTCACAGTGAAAATGGAGAACTCAAATACCAGCTCGTAGCTATAATAACTTTGCTGCAAGAGACCACTTGACCTGTGTTTCACCCAGTTCAAAATTTGGGTTGCTGATTTGAAAGTTTGCATGAACACTGACTAATTTTCTGGCATGAGGTGTTGACTGGTTAATTATTCCACCAGAAAAGCAACCCATCTCCTGGAGTTGCTTTGGTTCCTTTGCAGCCTTTTTGTTGACATAATTTAGAATTGGTTTGTATTCCTGTGCCTAGTTAAAGATCAGTGCTCCATCCTGTTAAAGCCCAAGGCTGGTAGTTATTTATCTGCAAGAATATCATAAACATATAAAGGTGTATTCATAACCTTTGTACTCACTGAAAGCACTTTTATTATTTGCCAGTCGATTTGGTAGCACTGATGGAACAAGTGAGGGACAGGATTTTATTTTAGGTCAAGAATCTTCCTTCAGAGCTTGAAAATCAGAAAATAAGGTCATTGAGTTGAAACATTACCTCTCTGCAGAGGTTGCCTGACCTGCTGAATACTTCCTGTGCATTCAGTTTTATTACAGCTTTGCAGCATTCTCGGTGTTTGGTTTTTATTATTATTTGTCATTGTGGCTTTATTGAGAGTCCTCTCATCTTTTAATCGGAAGATTGAGGATCTGAGTTTCTCCCTAAATCGCTGAGCATTAAAACCTACACCGATACTTCAATGCAGTCATGGGGAAGCACTGCATTGTTGGAGGTGCCATCCTTTGGAAAAACCATGAAGCTGAAAAACCATTTCTGCTCTTTCAGATAGACTTGAGTGATCTAATGATATGATTTGAAAAAGAGCAAAGGAGCTGTCCACAGTATCCAACCAAATATTTATCCCTCTACAAATACCACTTTAACAATACCTCACATTGCTGCGGGTGCGAGTTGTCTGTAGTGTTTCTAATTAGACCAATCAGGAGGTCTAAACCCCAGCCCCAAGACAGTCTTTTTGAAGAAGAGCAAAAGAAGGTATTCCTGATGTTCTGGCTAATAAAAAAAAAAATTCCTCAATTAATATTGCAAACATGAATATTTTCTGCCCATTATCATATTGCTGTTTGTTGAAGTTTGCAGAGTGTAAATTAGTTGCCACTTTTTCTACATTGCAACAGTTCAAAAAGTTTCTTCATTCGTTGTAAACAGCTATGAGACACGATGCTCATGAAAAGAGCAAAGTTGATTTTTTTTCATTTATTTGGTTTTTAAATCCCTCTAACATTGAAAGTTTAAATATCAGTGACTGTCGGAGCACTTCTCCCCTTTCTAAAAGGACTACTTGCCACACATTCCTTCATTTCTGCTGAACTCCCGTTTTATCCAAACATGTCTGTCTTTCAATAATACTCAGTCCAGCTTAGTCTAGTCAACTCTGTTTCCAAGCTGATTCATGTGTGTCCTAATCAAATGTGAATACTTCCTTCTGTTACAGATTGGATCTGCATGAGGAATTGGTATCAGAGTACCCGAATCACTTGCCTGTACATACCGCTTATCTCTCCAACCTCAACTCGACAAAGGTGTGTTTTGCCTCATACTCGATGTTGTTGCCCTGCTGTCCTTCATTCCTGCATACTGTTCGCCTCAAACAGCTATAGTTAGGTTGTTTTTCAGGTGATGTACAAACATCTACAGGGAGGTGGTGCCATGGTGGTAAGGCACTGGGTTAGTAATGTAGAGGCCCAGGCTAATGCTGTAGGGGAATGGCTTCAAATCCAGCGGTGGAATTTTAAATTCAAGATTAAAATGTCTGAAATTTAAGGCTATTCTCAGTAATGGTGACCATGACAACTGTCCACTATTGTAAAAATCTACCTGGTTCGCTATAGCCCATTCAGGAAGAAAATCTGCTGGCTTTACCTGGTCAAGCCCACGTGTGACGACAGACCCACAGCAATGTGCTTGACTCTTAGCTTTCCTGTTAAGAGGTCCTAGAAAGCCACTCAGTTCAAAGAAAATAGGAACAGGAGTAGGCCGTTCAACCCCTCGAGCCTGTTCCACCGGGACAATTAGGATGGTACCAAATGCTGGTCTTGCCAGTGACCCCCACATCCTATGAAGGAATTTTAATGAATAGAAACTTAACACAGCAAGAACACATATTGCCTGTTTTTTCCTTCAACATTGGATCAAAATCCTGGAAGTCCCTACTGAATGGAGCTAGGGGAATACTAACAGCAAATGTACTGTTGTAGCTCAATTAGGTGACTTGTCACCATCACAATCTGAAATACAGTCTGGATAAGCAATGAATTCTGTCCGTGCTAGCAATGTCAATGTCTTCAGAATGGCTTTCTGTTAGTGATATCACCTGGCTTTTTTTCCCCACTGCATTTATCGAGAGTAAATGCCTTTATTGCTAGCCCCCTAGAAACTGACTGCTGTGTGATGTATTTTTGTTCCTCTGATGTGGACACTACGAGATTAGGCAATAAATGCGGCCTATCTTAATTGCCCTTAACGTATTCTGCACCAAGACATGATAAAATTGCTTCTTAGTGGAGCTGACACTTCGGCTCAAGGAGTCTTTCCCTGCTCATCCATTTATCAGCATAATTTCAATTTGACTGTTTTCTACTCTATTACAAGGCTAAATCTCACTGACAAAATTGCTCCCATCTCTTTTGCAGATCTGTGACTATGATAATTCAGAGTGCTACTTAAAAAGCCAAGTAGTTGCTTTGAACTCTGAGTATTGCTGATGTTGCTTGCAGCAGCATGAAGTACTTTGGATCGTGCCTATATTGAATTGAGGCACTGATCTCAGTCAGTACTGGAGTAGGAGAACGCTGAACACAGATTATTTGATGGTTCATTTTCTCGGGACCGTTTCCAAGCTATATGGTTGCAATGGTATTAACGTCAGCAGTGGTAGACTCCTGGGTGAAGGGAGGATGATCCTTCAGGAAGAAATCTTTCACAGAAGATTTAACAGGGCATACTTTCAAATGTGTCATTGTAAATATTAGCATAATATCTATAACTGCAACAATTGATTTGTTTGCAACTAATTGGCTTGCTAAGCAAGTAGAACAGAATTGGTAACTTGAGTTCTGTGGAGGTAAGGCCAGATTAACGTCTTGTCCATGAAGGACACTATGAACCTATTGGGTTTTTACGATGAACCGACAACTTGCAAGGTCAGTTTCATTGAGCCCTGTTATTGTCAGATTGGGTTTAGACTATGGGTTGCTACTCTAATACTGTAACTTAAAGGTTGCTGTAACCAGTTTATGTTGTGAAATAGTACAATTTCTTTTTATTATGCTGTATATTTATAAATCACTAGTTAAGTCTCAGATGGAGTATTGTGTCCAGTCCGGAGCTCTCACTTTAGGAAGCTTGTCAAGTCATTGGAGATGGTGTGGGAGTGATTTAATAGGATGGTGGTTACAATACTTCAGTCATGTGGGGAGAGGGTAGACAATCTGAGATTCTGTCATTGGAGCAGAAAGGGTGAAATTGAATACAGGGGTTCAAACAAGAAACAGCTTTTACCAACAGCAGGCCAGTAGCCTGGGTTGCTGATTGGTCTGGAATGCACTGCTTGAAAGATAGAAGGTGATTCGTTGGTAACTTTCCAAATAACATTGGATAAATACTTGAAACGGTAACATATACAGGAGAAGGAGCTGGGAAGCAGAGCTAATTGGATAGCTATTTCAAAGAGAAGGTGCAGGCATGATGGGTGAACAGTCTCCGGCGCTGTATGGTTCTGTGCCATTAATAGTGTGTGAGCATTGCTTGGAGAGCTGACATTTGTTGCCCTGAGAAGGTGGCGGTAGGCTTTTATTTTCTATTTTATAACTATGGAATATAACTGAATATCTTGTTGGGCCAGGCCAAAAGTCAGTTAAGTTGTGGGGCTAGTGTCACAAGTAGGCTCAGAACAGGCAAGAGTAGAAGGTTTTAGAACATAGAACATACGTTTTCTTCCCTATAATGGGCTGCTTAGACTTTTACTGGAGCTGTTTCTGTTTAATTCTAGATTTTATTAAACGATTAAATTCAGGTTCTCGGGCTGTAATGCAATTTGAACTCAGACTGTCAAAACTTTGCTTCCCTTTCTCAGGATCGGATGAAGAGACTTGATGAAATTATTCGAGCGGCTGATATAGTTATCTCACACATCGATCAAAGTGCCCTGGTTACCTATTTGGCCATGAAGAATGACCCAAGACCAGATGCTGCCACTATCAAAAGGTACCTTGTCAAAACACGTGTCTGCAGTCAGAAGACGTAGAGCACAAACATATCAAAATGTTGAGCATCAATGTCTGCCTCCCTCAATTCATGATGGCAGGAGCATCCTGATTAGACAGTTCTAACTGCCGCCCTTGTGGCCCTAGGAGGAGCAAAGTCTATCAGAGTAATCGCAGCTCTTAAAACTCCTGATAAAGTTAGAAGCCATTAGCTTCATGTATTTGAGCAGATGTGTGCCCATAACTATTGAAACAGTGACACCTGCAGGCAAGAAATACTTATAAATCTTTAACCAGCCCTTGACTTTTAAAATATTTGTCTTGTTTGCAATCATATGTTTTTGTCCCATAAATGCTTTACGTTTCCTGCACCAAATTAAATATTTTATATAGCAGGCCTCAGACATGTAAATATCAAGATTCGTATTTTCTGATTGAGTCTCCATTCTGAACAGGAGAGCTGTGATCTGGGCGTGCAGGTCCACAGTTCCCTAAAAGTGGTAATACAGATGGCTATGGTGATTAAGAAGGCACATGGCCTGCTTGCCTTCATCAGCCAAGGCCTTGGCTCTGAAGAAAGGTTAAAAAGACGAGAACAGTTTTCACTAGAAAGACGGCAGTTGAGAAGAGACATGATAGAGGACTACAAAATTATGAGAGGCATAGATAGGGTGGATAGTAAAAGGCTTTTTCCCAGGGGTGAAGTTTCAATTACAATGGAGCACTGGCTCACGTTCAGAGGGGGAATGTTTAAGGGAGATGTGCGAGGAAGGCTTTTCACGCAGAGAGTGGTAGAAGCCTGAAACGCACTGCCAGAAGAGCTGGTGAAAGCAGGCACGTTGGCGACATTTAAGAGGCATCTCTGGATGGTTACATGAATGGGGAGGGAGTAGAGGTATATGGACCGAGTAAGGGTAGAAGATTTGTTTTTAGTTTAGTTAGGGCATGGCGATCGGCTCAGGCTTGGAGGGCTGAATGGTCTGTTTCTGTGCTGTACCTCTCCTTTCTCCTATGAATCTCAGCCTGCATATTCATTACTTTAAACAGAACAACTTGCTATTTTTACATGGGCTAAGCATTACTTTGCAGTATTGTGCAAGTGAGAGTCATATTATTGCCAATATTGCTCCGTTCACACAATTTATTCTTTTGTGGATTGCGGGTGTCACTGGCTAGAACCTTGCTTATTGCCTATCCCTAATTAACCTTGAAAAGCTGGTGGTGAGCCATGTTCTTGAACTGCTGCAGTTAGTGCAGCTGCATAGAAACATAGAAGAAAGGAGCTGGAATAGGCCATTCATATCCTTAAGCCTGCTATGCCATTCATTTACAGTGCTGTTGGGAATGGAGCTTTAGGATTTTCAAGGATGTTCACCCAGAAACAGTGAAGGGGATGTTGGGGGTTGAGGGGTAGCAGTGTGATAATCTCACTGGGTCATTAATCCAGAACCTCAGGGTCATATTCTGGGCATATTGGCCCTATTTGGAATAACAACTTGCTACACTGTGACTGCATCAAAAAGCTGGAACTCACTCCCTAACAGCACTATGGATATCCCTACACCTCAAAGTGTTTCAAGAAGGCAGCTCATCATCACCTTCCCAAGGCCAGTTTGGAGTGGACAATAAGTATTGTCCAAGCCAACAGTGCCACTGTCTACAAACCAATGAAAACATTAAGTCAGGATTGTGTGGGGTTTGGAGGGGATTTTGCTGGTGGCAGTGTTCCCATGTATCATGTTGTCCTTGTCTTTCTGAGAGATAAAGGTTGAGGTTTGGGTGTAAGTTGCTGCAGTGCGCCTCATAGGTGATACACTTAGCTGCCACTGAGTGTTAGTGATGGAGGGAGTGAATGCTTAAGGTGGTGAATAGGATGCCAATAATGCGGGCTGCTTTGTCCCCAATGGTGTGAATTTTCTTCAGTGTTGTTAGAGCTGCAGTCATCTGGTATGTTGGGAGTATTCCATCACATTCCTGTCTTGTACCTTGTAGATGGCGGACAGGCTTTAGTTGTCAAGGCGAGTTAATTGCTGTAGAGTTGTCAGCTTTAGGACTGTTTGTGTAGCCCACAGTATTTATACAGTTGTTTCAGCCCAATTTCTGATCAATGACCCCCAAGATGTTGATAGTGGGGAATGTCAAAAGAAGATGGTTAGATTCTCTCTTGTTGGAGCTGGTCATTGCCTGGCAATGCAGCTTGTCAGCCCAAGCCTGGATGTTGTCCAGGACTTGTTGCATATGACTGTGGATCGCTTCAGTATCTAAAGAGTTGCGAATGGTGCTAAACATTGTGTACAGTCGTCAGCAAATGCCCTCAGTTCTGACCTTATGATAGAGAGAATATTCTTGATGAAACAGCTAAAGATTGCTGGATCTAGGACATTATCCTGAGGAAACTTATCTCTGAGCCAAGAGGCTTAGTTTCAGTTCCCACCTGCTCCAGAGGTATGTAATGAATGTTCTGTAAAGTAATGTAATGCCAGTTCTTTGAACAGGTTGATTTGAAAAAATCTACCCTGAGGAATTCCTGCAGTGACTGAGATGACTGACCTTTAACAATCCCAACTATCATCCTTGAACTAGATACGACTCAAACCAGCACAGAATTCTCCCCCCTTACTCCAGTTGACTCCAAGTTTACTAGGGCTCCTTGATGCCACACTCAGTCAATTGCTGACTTCACATCAGTGACAGTCAGTCTCAGCTGACCTGTAGAGTTTAGCTTTTGAACTCTTTTGGAGTCTTTTGTCCATTTTTGATCCAAGGCTCTAATATCGTCAGAAATTGAGTGGCCCTGGTGAATCCAAACTGAGCACCAATGAGTAGGTTATTGCTGAGTAAATGCCACTTGATAGCTCTGTCAACAATACCTCCATTCCATTGCTGATGGTCAGTGATAGATGATGCAGCATTAATTGGCTGGGCTGTATTTGTGCTGATGTCAGATAGCTGAAGAGATAGTGGATGTGTTAGTGGTGATCTTTCAGGAATCATTGGAGTCAGGGAGAATCATTGGAGTCAGGGACTGGAAAACTGCGAATGTAACACCCCTGTTTAAGAAGGGAGTAAGGCAAAAGATGAGATATTGCTGGCCGATTTTAGCCAGACCTCAGTTGTTGGTAAGATTTTGGAGTCCATTTGCGAAGGATGAGGTTTCTGAATACTTGGAAGTGCATGGTAAAATAGGACAAAGTCAGCATGGTTTCATCAAGGGGAGGTCACACCTGATAAATCTGTTAGAATTCTTTGCGGAAGTAATGAGCAGGGTAGACCAAGGAGAGCCAATGGATGTTATCTACCTGAACTTCCAGAAGACATTTGACAAGGTGCGCACAGGAGACTGCGGAGTAAGATAAGGGCCCATGGTGTTAGAGAGAAGATGCTAGCATGGATGGAAGATTGGCTGTCTGGCAGAAAGCAGAGAGTGAGGATAAAAGGGTCCTTCTCAGGATGGCAAGTGGTGTTCCGCAACGGTCAGTGTTGGGACCAGAACTTTTCACTTTGTACATTAATGATCTAGATGAAGGAATTGAGGGCATTCTGACTAGGTTTGCAGATGATATAAAGGTAGGTGGAGGTACAGGTAGTATTGAGGAGGTAGGGAACCTACAGAAAGATTTAGACAGGTTAGGACAGTGGGCAAGAAAGTAGAAGATGGAATACAATGTGGAAAAGTGTGAGGTCATGCACTTTGGTAAGAAGAATAGAAGCATAGACTATTTTCTAAATGGGGAGAAAATTTAGAAATCTGAAGTGCAAAGAGACTTGGGCGTTCTAGTCCAGGTTTCTCTTAAAGTAAACTTGCAGGTTGAGTCAGTAGTTAGGAAGGCAAATACAATATTGGCAGTTTTTTGAGATGGCTAGAATATGAAAACAGAGATGTAATTCTGAGGCTTTATGAAGCTCTGGTCAGACCACATTTAGAGTGTTGTGAGCAATTTTGGGCCCTGTACCTCAGGAAAGATGTACTGGCCTGGAGTGGGCCCAGAGGAGGTTCAGGAGAATGATCCCAGGAATGAAAGGCTTAACTTGAGGAACATTTGAGGTCTCTGGGTCTTTACTCAGTGGAGTTTAGAAGGACGATCGGGGTTCTAATTGAAACTAACAGATTACAGAATTGCCTGGTCGGAGTAGACGTTGGGATGATGTTTCCATTGGTAGGACAGACTAGGACCCGAGGGCACAGCCTTAGAGTAAAGAAAACCTTTTAGAAAGGAGATGAGGAGAAACCTCTTCAGCCAGAGAGTGGTTAATCTAAGGAACTCACTGCCACAGAAGGCTGTGGAGGCCACATCTTTGAGTATATTTATGACAGAGATGGGTAAGTTCTTGATTGTCAAGGGAAGAAAGCGGGAGAATGAGGTTGAGAAACTTGTCAACCATGATTGAATGGCAGAGCAGACTCGATGAGCCGAAAGGCCTAATTTCTGCTCCTATGTCGTATGGACATTCCTGAGCAATTTTCCACCTTGCTGGTTGGATGCCCGTGCTCTTGCATACTTGATCAGCATTGCTAGTTCTGGAGCACATGTCTTCAGTACTATTGCTGGACCGTTGTCAGGGTCCCATAACTTTTGTAGTATCCAGTGCCTTCAGCCATGTCACGTGGAGTGAATCAGATTGGCTGGTATCTGTTATACCGAGATTGATCATCCACTCAGCACTTCTGGCTGGGGATTGTTGCAATTGCTTTAGGCTTATTTTTTGCACTGATGTGCTGGGCTCACCTTCATTGAGGATGGGAATATTTGTGGAACCTCCTTATCTGGTGAATTGTTTAATTATCCACCACTATTCACAAATGGATGTGGCAGGACTACAGCGCTTAGATGTGGTTTGTATGTGGTTGCGTAGCTGTTTATCATTTTCTCCCTAAACTGTACAGCACACAAGTATTGTGTTATTGCTTCATCAGGTTGACACCTCATTTTCAGGTAAGCCTGGTGCTGGTAGTGGCATTAAAAGTCATCCACTGTACTGTGAGCCTGCAGTCACATGGAGATGAGATCAGATAAAGGATGATAGGTTTCCTTCCCTAAAGGGCATTAATGAACAAATGAGTTTTTGTGATAGTTGACAATGGTTTCATGGTCACCATTTCTGGGGCTAGCGTTTAATTCTAGACTTATCAGAATTTATCAGGCTTAAATTCCTCCGGCGTGCATGTGGGACTTGAACCCTTGTCCTCACGGTACTCACTGGTCCTCTGGAGTGCTCCTGATATTAGTGGCAATGACATTACCACTCCACCACCACCACCTCCCTGAATATATATAGATTGGTATGTATCTGCATAAATAAACATGCATTTAATCCCTCAGACTTTGATAATGAAAGCTAAGTATTTTCACCATGTTCCCATTATTTATTCCTTTTAATTAATGATATCGTTCTGGTGAAACCGTATTGTGCGCTCTCCAAGGCCTTACAACTGAACATCACTTCCTCCCATTTTTATCGCAGCCTCTTTGAGATTAACCCTTTCTTTTTGCAATCTGTTCCTGTTGCTGAGCTTTTCATGCAATCTCCCAAATTTCTTTACTCCTGTGTGGGATTATATTTTGATTTATATTTCAGGCATACACAGCAGCTGATTTCACATTTTCTCCATTCAACTTCGTTGGTCATAATTTCTCCCATACATGTTCTCAGTTCACATCTCACAGTAACTTCCTACACATGCTTTTAGCACTTCCAGACTTGGAGTAACATCAATAAAATCAGCTTCTGTAATAGTTTTTCACCTTTTTAAATGTGGTCAGTTTGACTTTGGGTGAGTTGTGGAGAGTATTTTGCAAAATGTGGGTGGAGGGAGGCAGTGATGAGTTGGTAATGTCACTAGGTGAGTAATCCAGAACCTCAGACTCATCCACTGGGAATGCGTATCGCAACATGCCAGACGGTGAAATTTGAATTCAATAAAAATCCAGCCTAGTGACAATTATGGTACTACCAATTGTCGTGAAAACCCATCTGGTTCACTAAGATCTTTTAGAGAATCTGCCATCCTTACCTGGCTTGGCCTACATATCGCTCCACACCCGCAGCAATGTGGTTGACTCTGAATTGCATTCTGGACAATTGGGGATGAGTAATAAAAATGCTGACCTCACCAGTGACATCCACATCTCAAAACAATTAAAAAGCACTTTATAGAAGGGCATTTATTTGCACACTTGACAGCAAACCATCACAAAAGCAGCTTTTAGGGCAGGTGACTAAAATCTTTGTCAAAGAAGTAAATTTGAAGCAGTGTCTTGAAAAAGAATTGGGGAAGAAAGTCCGGAGTTTGCTACCCAAGCTGATGGAAATTGGGGATGGACAAGAGCCGAAGGATGTGCAGAACGCCTTTGAGGTTGTCAGGCTGCAGGAGTTTCCAAAGATTAGTACATTTTGGAAGACTTTGAAAATTTTACAACAAAGCATTGATGAAACAAGAGCCCATGTTGAGCATCACAAGCATCACAGGCATCACAGAGACGTGGTTGCAGGGGGTTCAGGACTGGCAGTTAAACATCCAAGGATTTACAACTTATCGAAAAGACAGGGAGGTGGGCAGAGGTGGTGGGGTTGCCTTGTTAGTTAAGAATGAAATCAAATCAATAGCACTGAGTGACATAGGGTCAGATGATGTGGAGTCTGTGTGGGTGGAGTTGAGGAACCACAAAAGCAAAAAAACCATAATGGCAGTTATGTACAGACCTCCTAACAGTGGTCAGGACCAGGGGTACAAGATGCACCAGGAAATAGATAGGGCATGTCAGAAAGGCAAGGTCACGGTGATCATGGGGGACTTCAATATGCAGGTGGACTGGGTGAATAATATTGCCAGTGGATCCAAAGAAAGGGAATTCATGGAATGCCTACAGGATGGCTTTTTGGAACAGCTTGTGATGGAGCCCACAAGGGAGCAGGCTATTCTGGACTGAGTGCTATGTAATGAGCCAGACTTTATAAAAGACCTTAAAGTAGGGGAACACTTAGGAGGCAGCGATCATAATATGGTAGAATTCAGTCTGCGGTTTGAAAGCGAGAAGGCAAAATCGGATGTAATGGTGTTACAGTTAAATAAAGGTAATTACAGGGGCATGAGAGAGGAACTGACGAAAATCGACTGGAAGCACAGCCTAGCGGGGAAGACAGTAGAGCAACAATGGCAGGGGTTTCTGGGTGTAATTGAGGACACAGTACAGAGGTTCATCCCAAAGAAAAGAAAGATTATCTGGGGGGGGGGATTAGACAGCCATGGCTGACAAAGGAAGTCAAGAAATGTATCAAAGAAAAAGAGACAGCCTATATAGTGGCCAAGAGCACTGGGAAATCAGAAGATTGGGAAGAACAAGAACAAACAGAGGATAACAAAGAGAGAAATAAGGAAGGAGAGGATCAAATACGAAGGAAGGCTAGCCAGTAATATTAGAAATGATAATAAAAGTTTCTTTCAATACATAGGAAACAAACGAGAGGCAAAAGTAGACATTGGGCCGCTCCAAATTGATGCTGTAAGGCTAGTGATGGGAGATAAGGAAATAGCTGAAGAACTTAATAAGTATTTTGCGTCAGTCTTCACTGTGGAAGACATGAGTAATATCCCAACAATTAAGGAGAGTCAGGGGGCAGAGTTGAGTATGGTAGGCATTACAAAAGAGAAAGTGCTGGAAAAGCTAAAAGGTCTAAAAATTGATAAATCTCCTGGCCCCGATGGGCTACATCCTACAGTTCTGAGGGAGGTGGCTGAGGAAATAGCAGAGGTGTTGGTTGTGATCTTTCAAAAATCACTGGACTCAGGGGAAGTCCCAGATGATTGGAAAATCGCTGTTGTAACCCCCTTGTTTAAGAAAGGATCGAGACAAAAGATAGAAAATTATAGGCCGATTAGCCTAACCTCGGTTGTTGGTAAAATTCTAGAATCTATCATTAAGGATGAGATTTCTAAATTCTTGGAAGTGCAGGGTCGGATTAGAATAAGTCAGCATGCATTAAGTAAGGGGAGGTCGTGTCTGACAAACCTGTTAGAATTCTTTGAAGAGGTAACAAGTAGGTTAGACCAAGGAAACCCAGTGGATGTTATCTATCTGGACTTCCAAAATGCCTTTGATAAGGTGCCTCACGGGACGCTGCTGAGTAAGGTGAGGGCCCATGGTGTTCGAGGTGAGTTACTGGCATGGATTGAGGATTGGCTGACAGAAGGCAGAGAGTTGGGATAAAAGGCTCTTTTTCGGAATGGCAACCGGTGACAAGTGGTGTCCCGCAGGGTTCAGTGCTGGGGCCGCAGCTGTTCACTTTATATATTAATGATCTGGATGAAGGGACTGGGGGCAGTCTGGCGAAGTTTGCCGATGATACGAAGTTGGGTGGACAGGCAGGTAGTACGGAGGAAGTGGGGAGGCTGCAGAATGATTTAGACAGTTTAGGAGAGTGTTCCAGGAAATGGCTGATGAAATTCAACGTGAGCAAATGCGAGGTCTTGCACCTTGGAAAAAAGAATACAGGCATGGACTAGTTTCTGAACGGTGAGAAAATTCATAAAGCCGAAGTACAAAGGGATCTGGGAGTGCTAGTACAGGATTCTCTAAAGGTTAACTTGCAGGTTGAGTCCATGATTAAGAAAGCGAATGGAATGTTGTCATTTATCTCAAGAGGGTTGGAATATAAAAGCAGCGATGTGCTTCTGAGACTTTATAAAGCTCTAGTTAGGCCCCATTTAGAATACTGTGTCCAATTTTGGGCCCCACACCTCAGGAAGGACATACTGACACTGGAGCGTGTCCAGTGGAGATTCACACGGATGATCCCTGGAATGGTAGGCCTAACATATGATGAACGGCTGAGGATCCTGGGATTGTATTCATTAGAGTTTAGAAGGCTGAGGGGAGATCTAATAGAAACTTACAAGATAATGCATGGCTTAGAAAGGGTGGATGCTGGGAAGTTGTTTCCGTTAGGTGGGGATACTAGGACCTGTGGGCACAGCCTTAGAATTAGAGGGGGTCGATTTAGAACGGAAATGAGGAGACATTTCTTCAGCCAGAGAGTGGTGGGCCTGTGGAATTCATTGCCACGGAGCGCAGTGGAGGCCGGGACGTTGAATGTCTTCAAGGCAGAGATTGATAAATTCTTGATCTCGCGAGGAATCAAGGGCTACGGGGAGAGTGCGGGTAAGTGGAGTTGAAATGCCTATCAGCCATGATTAAATGGCGGAGTGGACTCGATGGGCCAAATGGCCTTACTTCCACTCCTATGTCTTATGGTCTTATGATCAGCAAGAGCAGGTCAGCCATGATCCTGTTAATGGTGGAGCAGGTACAAGGGGTCAGATGGCCTACTCCTGTTTCTATTTCGTTTGGTCTGATGGACAGGGTTTCATAACAACATTAAAAATAGGAGCAGGAGTAAGCCCTTTGGCTCCAAGCCTCTCCTGCCATTCAACAAGATCATGGCTGATCTGCCCCAGGCCTCAAACCCTCTTTTGGTTCAACGTAGCCATCAATTTCCTGAAATTTCAAAAATCTAGCTAATTCCTCTTTAAATAATTTCCAGTATCGTTGGGTGAATTTAACTTGATTCATGTTAGGATAAGGACAGCAGATGCCGCTGTCCACCCTAATGCCAGCCTAGTTTCTCTTGAAGCCACTCACTCAGTAATTGGACTGACTTTCTGTTTTCAGTGAGATGGAGAAACAGAAGTCTGCCCTGATCGATGCCCTTTGCCTCAAAGGATGTGCACTGGCTGATACACTTCTCCAGATCAAGTTGCACAATGAGACGACATCAAGCAAACTAGTCTGTCACCATGAGAATGAGTTGGACCACATCCGCAAAAGCCTGTCAGACACTTTCGATGATGTCCAGAAGTGGATTGATCTCACTGACAGTAAGGTAAATTACAAATATTGAACAAAGGTGAACGGTTTTTCCACCAGTGTTGAAATCTGTCTTCCTCATATCATCTGATTAAAATGCAATGTGACATGCAGGTGTAAAGCCGCAATGTCAAGTTTTAACAGTGGAACCAAGAACAATCCATTCAGCCCCTTAAGCCTGTCCTACTACACAGTCAGAAACTAATCTCTGCCCAAACCCACTTTACTTGACTTTGCTCACCACCCTGTGCAACCAAAAATGTTTCAGCAATTCCAATTGACCCCCTTCATTCACAGCCTGCTTGGATAGGAAGTTTATCAATTCTGTTACCCTGGACTTTGTTCACTTTTATGAAGGAAGGACGTTGGCAATTTAATGTTGTTCAAGGCTGTTGTGCTGTTTCTTAATCTGCATTAGTGTTCCGACTCTGATTATTTCAGTATGCATGTACTAGGTTACTGTCGTAATACATTGTTTCTTTGGGTGCCAGGAGTATTTTCAGCTATTTATCATAATCCTTCTTGCACGACAGATAGATTGATGCAAAACTGGGATAACTGCTTGGGCCGAGGTACACGGACTCCAACCACAATTTAGTCTTAATCCTCAAGTGATTTAACGCTGCTGACATTAGTTAAATGTTATGTGTCTCCCTGAGATACAGCATCTGAGGCTTCAGTCTGCTCCAAGTGCATTGGCACGTCATTCTGTCTCCTGTAATGTCAGCACTGCTTGTTTATTTTGCAAACGCAGTTAATGATTGATCTGTTGTGCTGAAAACATTGCATCGAGTGTACAACACAGAAACAGGCCATTCATCCCAGCTGCTCTGTCTGGTTTTATGCTGTACACTCTTTCAGATCCTTTAAATTATTTCTCCCTCATGCTTATCAGCTTTCTCTTAAAGATGTCATAATGTTCACTATAACTTTACTGTCACCGCACCGCTCGAGGAAGGATTATTTTTCTCAATTGCCTTTTGGATTTATGAACGACTGCCTCAGATTTATGGCTCTTTGTTGTGGCCTTGCAAATGGAAATGTCTTTTCAATATCTACTCTGTCAAATCCTTTAATAATCATGAGGATCTCTATTGGATTATCCCTCAGCCTTTTCTAAGGAAAGGGAGCTTCACCCTGTACAATCTGATAAGTATATCCTCTTAGTTTTTGTATCATGCTTCTGAATTTTTTTGGAATTCTCCAGTGTGTCTATATCTGTTTTATGTCAGCAATCACATGACACCAGGTATAATCCAACAGGTTTATTTGAAAACATAAGCTTTTGGAGCCTCACTCCTCCTCCAGGTGTTAGTGAGAGAGGTGGCATCGGACACAGCATTGATAAGTTAAAAGATCAAAGGGGCACCACTAATGAGGATGTATTAAACAAACCTAAGAATTTGGGCCTGAAATTCGATGATTTACATATACATATTAATCAATTAAAACCTTCTAACTGATTAATAATATAACAGCGTCTTAGGTTTGTTTAATACATCCTCATCTGTTGAGTGACCGTTTGATCTTTTACTTACCAATTCAGTGTCTGATGCCATCTCTCTCACTAACACCTGAAGAAGGAGTGAGGCTCCAAAAGCTCGTGATTTCAAATAAACCTGTTCGACTATCACCTGGTTTCATGTAATTTCTGACCTTTTCCACCCCAGTCCAGCACCAGCACCTCCACATCATATTCGTTTTATAGTAGAGATCAGAACTGTTCGCAAGACTTTACGAAAGATGTAGCTACATTTCCATCCAATGTCAACATAAATATTATGCTTTTCAGTTTTCTCCCATTAGCAATGAGACTGAGGGTGGGTTGGTTTTGAATGCCTTTTGTAACCTGCACCACTAATTGAAACTTTTTGTGAACATACTTCTCAACCCCTTTGCTCCTAAACCCATATTGCTTCTCCCAAATACACAAACTGACACTCGCCTATATTGAAATTTATTTGCAAATTACATGCTAATTCTGCAAGCTCACTCCTTTTTTCTTGTATTTCATCAGTAGTTAGTTGCACTGCCCAATTTGGTTTCATCCGTCATTTTGTGACTGTACTCCTTATTCCTGAAAATTATTCTGTAAATTATGAACTCAATAATACCATCAGGTAACTGTGAGAGATGGGCAACATTCTTTTGAAGGAGCTATGTGGAGTTTCCCCCAGTGCCTTGATCAGTTTTAATCCATCGTAAGGCATGACATAGAATCAGATTATTTGCTTATCTATTTTATTGCTGTTTGAGGGAGCTTGCTGTGTGCAAATTGTCTGCCTCCATTACAACAACAACTGCACTTCAAAAGTACTTCACTGGCTGTGTATAGAGAAGAACGGTGTTTTAATGAAGGCATCCCAGCCATGTGTGCTTTGTGAAATAGTATTGGGGTTTTTCTGATGTTTGTTTGTGTTTTGTATGTCTGTCATTAGGCATTGACATTTGCATACAAGCATGCCTTGGTGCAGCAAACATTTGGACGTGCTTTGAAGTTTGCTACAAAAATTGTTGAAAATAAACCAAGTCAAGAAAACTGGAGCAATTGTATTCAGGTTAGTACAAGCTTTCCTTTATCACAAACGAGCAAGGACAGAGAGATCCACTGCTTCTTAATGTAGTACGGCCATAATTGTCACATAGGTTTTATTCCCCATCCGTCTACAAAGTGTCAGAAATAACCTATGTAACTGAACAAAGCAATGAGGGCCTGCATTGTGAGGAGGCTGTAGCCACTGGAAGTGCCTGTCCCAGTGAGGATGATATTTCAGGGATAACTTGTAGGAGCAAGGCATTATAAAGGTAATCCATCTCCCCCAATTTACATTTTCACTGAGGCCTGCAGAAATGAAAACTGGGGAGAACTATATGGTGGGCAAATAATCCAAAAAGGCATCACCATGTTTTACACTGTCAACAAAAGTCAAAGTTATTCCCAGCAAGTTTAAAATCATCAGGTTAGAGGAGGTGATAGAAAATGTCTCAAGTATTCATGAGAGTTTTATCAACTGTACATATCGAATGTGGGGTGGGTGGGAGGAGCAGTATTTGTGTTGTGGTGGGGGGAAAGAGTTTGTGCTGGGGGTGGAGAGGGTGGTTGTGTTCTTGGTGGGGAGAGGAGTGATTTTGTGTGCTGGGGTGGGGGGAGATGGATTTGTGACAGATGGATGCAAGAGAAGGGAAAGCTTCCTGGCTGGGTGTAATATGAGATGATTCAGTGACTAATCTCCTTGGGAAAATTAATATCAATGGTCATAGTTCAAAATAATCATTGTGACTGAAACATTGCCATGTTTCTGAAATGTGATGTATAGATGTACGTCTTTACTTCCTTTCATGTTACATTGTCAAGATTCTAGCATTCAGTAAAACAGCTCAAATGACAAGACACTGGAATTTCACACTAGACAACACTGTCAGACAAAGTATATTTTTAAGATGAGTGTTTGGAAGTTTTAGTGTTAGGTCTCTAATAGTTGATCATAGTTTGATTAGAATTGCTGAGCAATACTGTTGTGTCAACTTTTCTTTTCTTTTACAGTTGATGAAGACCCTCGGTTGGGAGCATTGTGCCGGTTCTTATGAGAACTTTCTGTCAGTGATGTATCCCCCAGATTATGTCCCATTCTAACTTTTCTTATTGCAATAAAGAATGTATGTGTGCATTTTTAACAGGGTTTGATATAGGAGAAGCTTTCTGATAATTGGGCTCAGTTTTGTGTTGGCTCTACTTTTGCTTGTCTATTTTTTTTTAAACTTTGGTATTACTGATGAAGAATCCTACAAAAATACAATATTTTATATCTGCATTGTTATGAAGTCTTCAGATTTCTTTAAGTGCTTTGGCATTTTCCTGCAGCATCACACAGCCTGAGCTGTTTTACATTCCATTTCTGATATGGAAATGCAAATGAGGGGCAAATAATCACACAGCCCTCCAAAGGATGCTTCAGAGATCACAAGCTGCCTCGATTGCAGTATGTTTCTCCTGGCCTACTTTTCCTTCCAGATGATTAGCAGCAACACTCGCCTGTAGTTATCGTGGTCTTGGAGATGCTGTCTTCTGGAAGAGACTTTGAACTTAGGCCATATATCCCCTCTCTGGTGTTATTTCAAAAAAGAGCAGAGAGTTTTGCCTGGTGTCCAAGCCAACATTTATCCTTTCTCATCACAACATAACAGAAGCAGGTTAAACCTCAGTAATCACATTGCTGCTTGAGAGAGCTTGCTGTGTGCAAATTGCTTTCCTACATTGCAGCAATGTTTGCATTTCAAAAGTACTTCATTGTCTGTAAAACGCTACAAGCATCCAGTAATCATGAAAAAAGGCACAATATAGATGCAAATCCTCCTTTTATGGGCACTTTATCTTCATTCTGTCTACCTGCCTTTGTTTTACAAACCTTAATACCTGCCAAACAAAGTGATTCCAACAGAATGTGCCAGAGAATCTCAACAAGTCTAGCAGTATATGTGGAGAGAGACACCGAGATAACGTTTCAAAGTTTGATATAGTTCTTCGTAGTAAATCTTCTTAGCATTAGCATTCCTGATGCCCCCACCACCCACGTTTCCCCACATTTTTTTCCCCGTCAGCCACTCTGCTGGTGCTATCCGTGGAGTTGCATGAAGGGTGGTCCTATAATCAAACATGGCACAGTTTGGTATCAGTTGAAGCTGTAGGCTGTTCCTTTAAGCCTGCCTTCAGTGTTTGGACCACTGTTTCTGCCAGACCATGAGACAATGGATGGTGTTGAGCTATCCGAACATGCCGCATGCCATTTGACTTTTGGAGATACTCAAACCCTGCTGGTAAATGACATCCTGTTGACCAGTACTTTCGGGAGTCAGTGTATCGCAAACGTGCTCCACACTACACTCTCGACAAAGTTGTTTTGAAAATCTATTTTCAGTCATCACACACTTTTCCTCATTGTACTCCATTTGCCAGCTCTTTGCCCAATCAATTAACCCACCTCCCTTAGAAGGCTTTTGTCTCTTCACAACTCACTTTCCTATCTATCTTTGTGTTATCAGGAAGTTCATCTACCTTTGATCTGTCCATCCAAATCATTTATATAAATTGTAAAGAGTTGAGGTCCCAGCACTGACCCCTTTGGCGCACCACTTCCGCCCTGCCAGCCTGAAAAAGACCCACCTATTCCTACTCTCTACTTCCTGTTAACCAGCCAATCTTTAAATAACCCCAGTAAATTTGTTAAACAAGACTAAACTTCAACCTCCCTGCTCTTATGACGCTGCTTGGCCTGCTGTGTTCATCCAGCTCTGCACCTTGTTATCTCGGATTCTCCAGCATCTGCAGTTCCTATTATCTCTGATACAATTTCAACCAAATCTTGTTGGCTCTGTCTGATTACCTTGACCTTGTCCAAGATGCTCTGCTATGACATCTTTAATAGGGCTTCTAATATTTTCCTTGCAACAGATATTAAGCTAACTGGCCTGCAGCTTCCTGCTTTTTGCCTCCCTTTTTGATTGAAGGAGTTACAATGACTATTTTCCAATCTAAAAGATTCCTCTAATCCGAGATTTGGAAATTTAAACCAACATAACTTTTTTACTCACTACTTCTTTAAGACGATAGGATGAAATCCATCAGGACCTAAGGACTTGGCAACACACAGTTCCAACAATTTACTACTTCACTGGTAATTGTAATTATCTTGAGTTCAACCCCCTCCCTTTTAATTCCTGATTTATGGCTAATTCTGGGATGCTGTTTCTATCTTTTATAGAGAAGACCAGTGCAAATTTCTTCAACGTTTCCTCTTTCGTGGTGAATCCCTTATATTGACAGCCTCTAGTTATGCACTGCTCCAAAAGTGACAACATTCTTTCGGTATCACTTTTGTCAAAATCTTCTGTTATTTTATGAGGTCACAGCTTGATTTTTCTAAGTGAAAAGCCACTCAGCTTTTCCTGATTCATATGCAGACTCATTTCTGATTGAATTCTTGCAAATTTTCTCTGCAGTCTATATATTGCTCTTACAATATGGCTGTTAGAATTGCAGCCAGTATTCTAAGTACAGTCTAAAAAAGGTCATAAAAAGGTTTAGTATAACTTCCCTGCTTTTCAATTTCATCCTGTTAAAACAAAACCTGGAATGTTTACTCTCTGTAGCACAGGGTTTTTTTTGTGATTTATGTATTTTCTTTTGTTCCTCTAACCAACAAAGACTTGCACTTTCCAAGTAATATGTGATCTCCCAATTCTTCCTACTAAAATGTTTTATCTAGAATTATTTTTCTTGAATATCATATACCAATTATTTGCAAATTCTGCAAGTTTGTTCATGCCTATTCATGGGGCAGCATGGTGGCTCAGTGGTTGCACAATCTCCCTGTGTCTGCATCGGTTTCCTCCGTGTGCTCCCGTTTCCTCCCCACAGTCCAAAGATGTGCTGGCTAGGTGGATTAGCCATGCTAAACTGCCCATAGTGTTCAGAGATGTGGAGCTTAGTTGGTCTATAGGGGAATGGGTCGGTGTAGACTTGTTGGGCTGAAGGGCCTGTTTCCACGCTGTAGGGATTCTATGATCCTTTTCTCTAACTTGTTGTGATTTCTTCTCAGTCCTGTCCAGCAGTGTCCTCAACTAAGTGTATTTTGTAAACTTGGAAACTGTTGTTTGTTGCAACATCCAAATTGTTGCTGGGCCCAGTACAGGACCTTGTGACACACCACTCTCTGGACTCAGTCTCAAAGGCAACTAGCAATCTATTCTGCCACTTCTCCCTGTTCACATTCTAAGGCCTTTTTCATTGATAAGATGTCCACTCTAGACAAAGTCGTTTTGGAAATCTATTGTCTAGCCATTGTCTTTCTGATGCCACCTCTGAAAATGTAGTAAGGTCATTCAAACAGTACGTTCCCTTCTAAAGTCTGTGCTATTTGTACTTTTCTCGATGTCTTTCCATTTCCTTTTTTATTACTTTTCCAATGTTAAGCTGGCTGGTCTACAAATTTCCCTGGATGTGTCCTGTCCTCCTCAAATATATCAACTAGATTAGCTACCCACCAGTCCTCTGGCATTGCACCATTTCTATTCAGTTGTTAAATGTGTGTCATAATGCCTCTGTTAGTTCTCACGTAGCTGATTTTAAATTTCGTGCAATCCATCTAGATCAGGGGCACTATCTTCTGAGTTTATTTGATGCATCATTTTTATTTTCACTGCCCTTATCTCATTACTTATCCATCATTCTGTCTACCAGTCCTATCATTTTGGTAAATGCCAAAGTCAAATAATTAATACTTCTGCCGTCTGTCTGTCTGTCCTATGTGTTATGGTCTGTCCTATGTGTTATGGTCTGCCACAATCTTAACTGTCCTCTTCCTACTGAAGCCTTCCTTGTGTTATTGATGTGCCTGTAAAATATTTTAGAGTTTTACTTTATATTCTTCGACAATGTAATTTCAAAAGCAAAACACTGCAGATGCTGTAAATGTAAAATAAAAAGATGAAGCAACTCAGCAGGTCTGGCAGCATGTGTGGAGAGAGAACTAGTTAAAGTTTTGAGTTGACCTTTCATGAATTTTTCAAATGAAAGAACAGTCAATGATGACCAACACATGCTGACCTTGCCAGTGACGTTCACATCCAGTAAAATCAGAATTTTACAGTGCAGAAGGAGACCATTCGACCCTTCATGCCTGTACCAGCTCCCAAAACAGTCACCCAGCTAGTCTCATCTCTACATTAATCTTTTATTTTTAAGAAGTTGCCCTGTTTCAGTTTTTTGCTCTACTTTTGACCTCGTTGAAATTCCGTGATATCAGTGATTCCTGATGTATTCTCGCCTCCCTGATTCGTCTGTATATTTCTTTCAGATCAGGTGGTTGGATGTAGCCTGAACTTCCCTCAATCAGATCGAAGCTTTTACTAAAACGATTTATTATTTTCAGTTTGTAGTTACTGCGCATCCGCCAAGCAAGGAAAAAACCTCAAGGGAGAACTGTGTAATTGTAGTAATGTTTGAGTTAACATGGCTTGATGGGGCTATGTGCTCTACTGAGTGTCCACTTGTCTAAATGTTATACTTGGCAATGTTCTTCTGTAGCTGTATCTCTGTGACCCTCACTGAACCACACATGGCTGCGTCCAGCTTCCCTGTTTCACTATCGATGCTTTGTGCATTGATGTATAGATAATTTAACTAAACTTTATATTTAACCATTTTGTTAGACTAGTCAAACGCCATTTATTCCTGTATTGTCAATGTCCCTTTGTCATGTCCTGTGCTGTTCTTCCCTGTTTTGTTTGCATTCTGACTGCTTGTCATGCGCCATTGAAATGAAAACCCTCTTTTCCGCACCAGCTCCTTTAACTACATGGTAATTCTCTTGAACTGTTGCTGTGCCAACTTGCATGTGGCTAGGACAGTAATCCCGAGACAACTATCCTCAAGATACCACATACTAATGCAAGGCTGAACCCCTGACATAGTTTCAGCAGGATCTCCTCCCTTCCAAGTTGCTGTCGATCCGCTGGTTATATCCCTCATGCTGACACCTTTGGGATTCTTGCTGATTCTGTGGAGGACTTTGTCTCTCTCTGTCTCTTACCTCCCCCCTCTTTCCTCGTCCTCCCTCTCCCCCCATTATTGACTCCCTTCTTACAACCCCATTTCTGGTCTATGACAGTCCTTTTAACAACATTGCAGACTTTCTCTTTGTCTTCATCAGTAACAGTCTTTATGAAATCCTCGCTACCTGTCTTCTTACCAGTCACGCATTCCCTTTCCTGATCCTGTATTTTCCCGTCGGATGTGACTATCCTGGATGAAACTTACAAGAGAGACTCACTGCCACCCCCTGGATCTCAGAGTATCTCACAGACATACTGCAGCTTAATGAGAGGTTCGAGGTGGTGATATTTCCTGCAGACGTTTCACTTGAGCCAGTCTCACCATGCACAAGCTGCCCCGTGTAGTCCAGATGCACGGCCTACCCAGTCATACCTTAGACCATCCTAATTTTATTTATTCAATTAGACTGTTTATTGATTAATGTTTGTATAAGATACAAATTTACTACAGCTCTTTCTTGGTCCTGCTTTAACCCTAATTTACAAAAGAAAATCTTACAACTCCCCAAAAAATCTCACCTAATCACTGCATCTAGACTTGCAAACTTCCACACCATTTCTCAAACTACTCCTCATTTAGTTTTTAAAAAAAATGCATCTTTTCTCTCACTGCTCTGAATCTCATCATGCACCAAATAATCTGAAGTTCAACGGAGTACTTTATTGAGCTAGACTTCATGGTGCAGACTCCAGTTCCATACCAATGAGGTTGATTCTTAAGGGCACCTCTGAAGTGACCAAGGAAACCCCTCAGTTGTGTTACTGTCTTGCAAAGACAATAAAGGATAATCCTGCTACTAATACCCACATCCAGCAATGAATGCCAAACTCCAGACTTTCATCTCGATTTGTATGTCCTCATCTCCTCTTGTTCTCTGATTGTAGTTCACCTTGGCAGACCATCTTTCCTACGTTGAACTAAAATCAAATCCATCTCACCTGTCTGCAAGGTTTACTCATCTCAGTTTATTGAATGCATGACATGCTCCCTGGCACCAACTGAAGCAACTGAGATCAAAACAAGATCCCAATAGTCAACTGATCCAGCAAGTAAACAATAAATCAGTGAAGCAAACATTGAAACTGCAGTTTTGCATGGTAAATGAAATTAACATTTCATAAGTTACTGTTGTGAAATACAGGTCTTCATATCAAATGTATTTCTGTTATTTACATCAATGCTGTTTATTTTAATGTCCAGATCTGAACATGTTTGTTTTGGTTTTCTATCTGGTCGTTATTTCAGGACACATATTCTTTATACTATTACAGTGGCGTTATAGATTCAAGTAACCATGGCCGTACCTTCTCATTTAGAGCAGCTTTTTGTTGGTCTATCCATATCCAGCAATTAAAAATGGATATGATTAAATCGCTGTAATTTTCAGTTCCTGCACCTGGATGAAATGTCCCGCACAGTGACGTTGTGAGGAAAGGCCACCGCTTCATGTGAATTGTCAGAAGATTAGCCCGAATTCTCTGCAAATGAGACTCAGTATTCAATCCAAATAAATCATTTACAATGCCATTTTTAAAAGATGGAATACATATCTGTTGAAAGTAATTGATGATGATCGGTAACAAAATTGGCCAGGTCCCAGAAAGTAGTGTCAAGGCTGTTTGGCAAATAGGGTTAAGGAGAATCCAAAGAGATTCTGCAAATACATTAAGAGCAAAAAAAAACTAAGAAGAGAATAGGGCCCCTTAAAGACCAACAAGGCTGTCTATGTGTGGAATTGCAGGAGATGGGTGAGATACTAAACCAGTATTTACTGTGGCGAAGGATATGGAAGCTAGAGAACTTGGAGAAATAAATAGTGATATCTTGAAAAGTGTCCATATTACAGAGGAGGTGGTACTAGAGATTTTAAAATGCATAAAGGTGAATAAATCCCCGGGACCTTTCTTTGTGGGAAGATAGGGAATCTCCTTGCTGAGATATTTGTATCATCAATAGTCAGGGATGAGGTGCGAAAAGGCTGGAGGTTGTCTAACGTGGTGCCATTATTTAAGAAAGGTGGTAAGGAAAGGCCAGGGCACTACAGACTGGTGAGCCTGAGGTCAGTGGTCAGTTGGTGGGATTCTGAGGGACAAGATTTACATGTATTTGGAAAGGTAAGGGCTGATCAAGTATAGTCAACATGGCTTTGTGTGTGGGAAATCATGTCTCGCTAACTTGATATGAGTTTCTTGAAGAAGTGACAAAGAAGATTGATGAAGGCAGAATTGTGGACATTGTCTATATGGAATTCAGCATGACATTCAAAAAGGTGCCATATGGTAAACTGGTTATCAAAGTTAGCCATTTAGATACAAAATTGGCTTGAAGTAGGAGACAGACAAATGTTGGAGGTCACAACGAATCAGACAGTGTCTATGGAGAGAGCAAGCTAAAGTTTCAAGTCGAGAATGACTGTTCATCAGAGCTGAAGTGTGGTGGGGGGAAGTGGAGGTAGTGGGTGTGAGGAGAAAAGATGTTGATAGTTCAAATTGAATGATTGGAATGTGAGAATGGTAGAACAATACTGTGTCTCCTGGCAGACTTGAAAGGATAGTCTTTGGGATGGGAGGAAGGGAGATAACAAACTAAAATGGAAGGAATGGTTTACAAATTAAAGGTGTTGAACTTAATATTAAGTCCAGAAGGCTGTAAAGTGCCTAGTCTGAAGATGAGATGTTGTTTCTCCAGTTTGTACTGTGATTCACTGGAACATTGCAGCACACCAAGGACAGACGTGGGCATATATGCAGGAAGCTGTGTTAAAATGACCAGCTATGGGAAGGTCAAGGTTCTGCTTGCACACAGACCAGAAGTGTTCATGAAAGCAGTCACCAAGTCTATGTTTGGTCTCTCCAATGTAGAGTAGGCCACATTGGGTGCAGCCAATACAATTCACAGATTGGAGGAGGTACAGGTGAAATGCTGCTTCACCTGGAAAGACTGTTTAGGCCCTTGGACGGTGAGCAGGGTGGAGGTGAAGGGGCAGCTCCACGGTTACATGAGAAGGTGCCGCAGAGAGGGAGTTTGGTGTTGATGGTTATGAATTGGACTAGCGTGTCTCAGAAGGAAAGGTCTCTGCAAAATGCAGATAGGGGGAGTAAGGGAAAGATGTGTTTGGTGGTGGTGTTCTGCTGGAGCTGTCTGAAATGGCGGGGAATGATCCTTTGAATGCAGAGACTGGTAGGATGTAAAGTGAGGACAAGGGAAATCTCACGTTGTTGAGAGTGATGGGAAGGGACAAGGGCAGAAAGGGTGATAGGTTGGATGTGGTTGAGGGCCCTGTCATCCACAGTGGGTGTGAAATCCTTGTTATAAAAGAAGCAAGCTGTGTCAGCAGTGCTGTTTTGGAAGGTGACATCGTCTGAACAGATGCTGTATAAGCAAAGGAACTGGGAGACATGAGATGGAGTTCTTGCAGGACATGTGGGGTATGACGAGCTGTCGTGAAGGTAGCTATGGGAATGAGTGGCTTTGTACTGGATGGCAGGAGACAGTTTATTCCCCGAAATGCAGACGGAAAGATCAAGGAAAGGAAGTGTCAGAAATGGACGATGTGAAAGTTATAGAGGGGTAGAAATTGGAGGCAAAATGAATGAAGTTTTCAAGGTCCCGGTAGGAGCATGAAGCGGTACCAAAGCACTCGTCAAATTACGAAGAAAAGAGTTTTGGAAGGGGGCCAGTATAAGACTAGGAGACACAGGATGATGGTGGAGGGTTTTTCGGACTGGAGGCCTGTGACCAGTGGTGTGCTGCAAGGATCAGTGCTGGCTCCACTGCTTTTCACCATTTATATAAATGATTTGGATGTGAATATGCGAGTGGCCAGTAAAGTTATTGTACAATATCAATACAATATCCTTTTATTTGTCAAGTGTGCCCCATTGTAGGAGTACAGTGAAAAACCTTTAATAATGCCTACTTGGAGACAGCAGAGGGACATAAGTTGTTGTTTAATTACAGTGTTGAAAATATGAGTGTATTAAGAGGTTAACGTTACAGTGTTCTCAGGTAAGGATTGTCCCCTCACATGGGTCTCTGTCCTGGACTCACTGCCTGCACGCAGCTTTGGGGCTGTTTCCCATGTACTGCTCCAGGGATCACTGTTCGTGGTTTCTGGGGCGCACCTGCAGGCCCTCAAGCGCAAGGCCATGCTGCTCACTCCGGTTCTCTGCAGGTCTTGGTTGCTCACTCCAGCCCATTGTGGGTCTCAGTCTACTCGCTCCAGTTCTCCGCAACTCCACACTCTGGTGGGGGGATGGAGAATGGGAAAAGAGAGAATAAAAAGAGGGAAAGGGGGTAAAGGACTTGGCGAGCAGAGGAGCTCCGACCAGAGCAGACAACACTGAAATTGGTGATGTAGTAGACTTAAGAGTTATCTTAGAGTACGACAGGACCTTGATGCAATGGGCTGAGGACTGGCAGATGGAGCAAAAACAGAAGTTGCTGGAAAAGCTCAGCTGATCTGACAGCATCTGTGAAGAAAATTCAGAGTTAACGTTTCAGGTCCGGTAACCCTTCCTCAGAACTTAGATAAATGTGAGGTATTGTATTTTGGTAAGGCAAGTCAAGATGGGGTCCTGGGGAGTGCTGCTGAGAAAAGAGACCTTGGGGGTGGAGGTTCATAGTTCCTTGAAAGCAGAATCACAGGTAGAGAGGGTAATGTAGAAGGCATTTAGTACGCTTGCCTTTATTGGTTAATGCATTGATTTTAGGAATTGGGATGTCGTGTTGCAGCTGCGAGGACACTGGTTAGGTCACATTTGGAATCCTGTATGCAATTCTGGTCTCCCTGCTATAGGATGTTGCCAGGGTTGGAGTGTTTGAGCTATAGGGAGAGGCTGAATAGGCTGAGGCTATATTCTGTGGAGCATTAGAAGTTTAGGGGTGACCTTACAGAGGTTTATAACATCGTGAGGGGCAGGGATAGAGTGAATAGCCCGTCCAAAACTAGATGGCATAAGTTTAACATGGGAGGGGAATGATGTAAAAGGGTCCTAAGGGGCAACTTTTTCACACAGAGGGTGATGCGTGTATGGAATGAGCTGCCGGAGGAAGTGGTGGAGGCTGGTACAATTACAACATTAAGAAGGCATCTGGATGGGCACATGAACAGGAAGGGTTTACAGGAATATGGGGCAAAGGCTGGCAAATAGGACGAGATTAATTAAGGATAGCTGGTCAGCATGGATAAGTTGGAGTAAAGGGTCTGTTTGCATGCTGTACAACCCTTAGCTAATTTCACATCAACATTGTCATTAACTCTTTAATCTCGAAGGCTTCAATCCTGTTAATAGACCGATGTTTGGTTGCTTTATCAAAAGTCTTTTGAAGAACATAGAACGGCACAGCACAGTATAAGCCCTTCGGCCCGCGATGTTGTGCTGACCTTTTTTCCTACTCTAAGATCAAACTACCCTGCATACCCTACATTTTACTATCCTCCATGTGCCTATCCAAGAGTCGCTTAAATGTCTCTAAAGTATCTGACTCCACTACCACGGCCGGCAGCACATTCCACACGCCCACCACTCCCTGTGTGAAGAACCTACCTCTGATATCTCCCCTACACCTTCCTCCAATCACCTTGAAATTATGCCCCCTTGTACCAGTCATTTACGCCCTGGGAAAAAGTCTCTGACTATCCACTCTATGTCACTCATCATCTTGTACACCTCTATCAGGTCACCTCTCATCCTTCTTTGCTCCCGTGAGAAAAGCCCTAGCTCTCTCAACCTTTCCTCATAAGACCTGCCCTCCAGTCCAGGCAGTATCCTGGTAAATCTCCTCTGCACCCTCTCTAAAGCTTCCACAGTGACCAGAACTGAACACAATATTCTAAGTGTGGTCTAACCAGGGATGTATAGAGCTGCAGCACAACCTCATGGCTCTTAAACTCAGTTCCCCTGCCAATGAAAGCAAACACACCATACGCCTTCCTTACAACCGTATCAACTTGGGTAGCAACTTTGAGGGATCTTTGGATGTGGACCCCAAGATCCCTCTGTTCCTCCACACTTGCCAAGAATCCTGCCATTAACCCTGTATTCTGCATTCAAATTCGACCTTCCAAAATTAATCACTTCACACATTTCCTGGTTGAATTCCATCTGCCATTTCTTTGCCCAGCTCTACATCCTGTCAATGTCCCGTTGCAACCTACAACAGCCCTCCATGCTGTCCACAACTCCACCAACCTTCGTTTCATCGGCAAACTTACTAACCCACCCTTTCATTTCCTCATCCAAATCATTTATAAAGATCACAAAGAGCAGAGATCCCAGAACAGATCCCTGCGGAACACCACTGGTCACCGAGCTCCAAGCAGAATACTTTCCAGCTGCTACCACCCTTTGTCTCCTATTGGACAGCCAATTCTGTATCCAGACAGCCAAATTTCCCTGAATCCCATGCCTCCCTACTTTCTGAATGAGCCAACCATTGGGAATCTTATCAAATGCCTTACTAAAATCCATATACACCACATCCACTGCTCTACCTGCATCAATGTGTTTTGTCACATCCTCAAAGAATTCAATAAGGCTTGTGAGGCATGATCTGCCCCTCACAAAGCCAACCTGATTATTTCTAATCAAATTGTACTTTTCCAAATAATCATAAATACCATCTCAGAATCCTCTCCAATAATTTGCCCACCACTGAAGTAAGACTCACTGGTCTGTAATTCCCAGGATTATCCCTATTCCCTTTCTTGAACAAGGGAATGACCTTTGCCATCTTCCAATCATTTTTTTTTTTTAAACAAGCCCACACTGCCCCTCCAAAGAGCATCCCACTTGGACCCATTCCCCTACATTTCCCACGTTTAATCCACCTAACCTAAACACGCCAGGATACTATGGACAATTTAGTATGGCCAATGCACCTAACTTGCATATTTTTGGACTGTGGGAGGAAACTGGAGCACCTGGAGGGAACTCTCACAGACACAGGGAGAATGTGCAAACTTCACACAGACAGTTGCCTGAGGCTGGAATCGAATCTGGTCCCTGGCCCTGTGAGGCAGCAGTGCTAACCACTGAACCACTGTGCCATCCATTTTGAAAGTGTTATGATCCCAAGCAGAAATCTGGCTTGATGGACATCCCTTACCTACTATGCACAGAACCAACATGATATACGAGATCCCATGCAAGGACTGCGACAAACATTACATTGGACAGAAAGGAAGGAAACTGGCCACAAGAATACATGAACACCAACTAGCAACAAAAAGACATGACCAATACTCACTTGTCTCCATCCACATGGATAAGGAAAACCACCAGTTCAATTGGGACAACATCAGCATCCTAGGACAGGCCAAACAGAGACAAGCATGGGAATTCCTAAGGGCCTGGTTCTCCACCAAGAAGGCCATCAATAAACATGTAGAATTAGACCCTATATAGACACTACTGTGAAGAAAAACCAGAAATGAGGTAAGCAATTCCAATGGACCCCAGAGTTTAAATACCAGGTGGGAAAACACAATAGCGCTTCATCGGAGGCTGCACTGATCATGTTATCTAGCAGGTTAATGAAACGTCTGCAAACTAATGAACCAGCTCGGCGAGCGAACCAACCACAACCTCTCAACTACAACCTTTTCCTTGATTGTCAACAAAATGGGCTTAAAAGTTCTTAGCTTCAAATGTCCCCTTCTCTATCCCTACCTAAACACTTCTGGTCTGGAATTTTGAACTAAAACTCTTATACTGAGCTAATATATTTCTGAACTGTTCTGAGCTAACTTCCTTCTCCAGGATAAACTGTTCTTACATCTAACCCAGCCAATTCTTCTGTCAGCTCAAAACAAAAGCCAAAGATCTATTTTTCTAAGCAAAAATCAGTTTTTGAATCTTAAAATGACTTTCAATGTTTTGCTCTCTTTGATTGTAAAACTCTTATAATCAAACAAACTCTTCGCAACACTCAAGGAAGGCTCCCAATCAGTGGCTGTCTGATACTTTACAGTTTAAAATCAAGGCTACACAAAGACTCACTGTTAATTTTTAAAACTCCTTCATTCACAGACAAAATCCCAGACATGCAATTACACTGGGTCCCTGACTTACAAACATCTAACTTACAAATGTTTGAATTGAGCATTGAAATCTCATATTACTACTTAAAGGATCTGACATGAACGTTTGCTCGAACTTACAAATAGTATATATACTGTATTGTGTTGTGTTCCCACTCACATACACATCAAGTCACAAGTGTAGTCAGGAATGGAATCCATTTTTAGCCCAGGGACTGTCTCAGATCCAAACTCTACAATAAACTGTTAATACTCATATATCAAACACCTATGTCACAGAAGTCACAACAACCACATGACCCTCATCAAACCTTTGAGTTCTTGGATGCAATAATGGTATCAATTTATTCAAACATGATTTACCTTTAACTCGATGATCTCTTGATCTCCACTTCAAAAGCTTTCACTGTCTCACCATTTATAATCCTTGGGGAAGAGAGTTCTGAATTGTAGAGGTGAAGAAAGTTTATGAGTCCTATTTTCTCATGGTAAAATAGAGACTGGACTCCCATGAGTCAGAATTCTAACCCTGATATACAAATTAAACATTTTTAAACACAATTGAACCCTGATGAAATAAAACCAGAATGAAGAAAAGGTGAAGCAATAACTCCTGAAGACTGATAACTGAGAGACAAATCTCTCTTTTGCCTCCTTTTGGACTGAAAAGTTCTCCTTGGATTTCCTTGCTTCTTGAGAAAGCTTTCTTTTCTGTCTCTGCCCTCACTGTACTGAGTTAAACTGTGTACAGTACCAACCCTCTCCCTGAAAGCAGCATCCAGCAAAGCCCTGTTCTTACAAACAACGTAAACAAAAAAAAAACTCAGCTGGAGCATCGCATTCAGGTCTGGGCATCACATTTTAAGAAGGATCTTATGGCCTGGAGAATGCCAAAATTTTATCAGTTACACAGAAAGGTTGTAACTGCTTGCTCTCTATAGAGTAAGAGAGATTAAATAGAGATATAGTAGATTCTAAAACATTCTGCTGGAATAAATTAGGGGAAATGTTTGACTGACCAGAAGATGGAGGAATAGAAGCAAGCCTTTCAGCTGATCAGGTTTTTCTCTGCAATTCAATGAGATCGTGGCTGATCTGATCATCCTCAACTCCACTTTCCTGCCTTTTTAACCATTGTTTTCCTTCCTGATTAAAAATCTATCTCAGCCTTGATTATGTTTAATGACCCAGCCTCAACAGCCCTGTGCAGTAAAGAATTTCTCATTAATTACCATCCTGGAGAAGGAATTCCACACTGGGACAAGGTGCAATTTCTTCACACAGAAGAAATCTTTGGAATTCTCTGTCCTAGGGAATTGTCAAAACTCAATCCTTGAGCAGGTTCAAGACATGATGTGGAGGTGCTGGTGTTGGACTGGGGAGGACAGGGTCAGAAATCACCTGACACCAGGTTATAGTCCAACAAGTTTATTTAAAATTGCTAGCTTTCAAAGCACTGCTCCTTCATCAGGTGAAGTCTTCACCTAAAAAAAGGAACAGCACTTCAAAAGATTTTGATTTTACATAATGTCGAGCTGGATGAACACAGCAGGCCAAGCAGCATCATAGGAACAGGCAAGCTGCTGTTTCGGGCCTAGACCCTTCAGAAATTCTTCTGAAGAAGGGTCTAGGTCCGAAACGTCAGCCTTCCTGCTCCTATGATGCTGCTTGGCCTGCAGTGTTCATCCAGCTCTACACCTTGTTATCTCAGATTCTCCAGCATCTGCAGTTCCTACTATCTTTGATTTTACATTGATAGATTTCAAGACAGAAATCAACAGATTACTGGACAACAGGGATATTGAGGAAGGTAAGTGGTGTTGAAGTAGATGATTGGCCAAGATCTTATTGAAGGTGGAGCAGGCTAGAAGGCCTGAATGACCTACCTGTGTTCCTGTTACGAGTGAGTCAGTGCTCAACACCTTTCACTGAGCAGCTTAAAGAAGGACATTGCTGAAAGGTGACGGATTGTTTTAAAACCCAAAAAAGACTGGGGATACGAAAATACAATGTCATTGAGAGAAATGTCATCATTTGTTTGAAATCAGCCTACTGGAAAAAATCTTATCAAAGTAATGTTTCAATGAATAGTTCATTGGCTAGTGGCCATTACAAGTCAGCATCCTTCTCAGTTATAACCCTTAGGTGGGTAAAGCAAAGTCACTGGAAAGTTCAGTTGTACTTTGAAAATTAAAAGTATTTTCCCAATGTCAACTGCAGTTCTGAGAATATAGGCACAGGAGGTAGTCATTCAGTCCTCAAATCTTACCCACCATTTAATTAGATCATAACTAAACTGTATCTTAACTCCATTTACCTAAGACTTAAATCTATGAGCTACGCGGTTGTGTGGGATATTGGTTCTCAAAGCATAAATGTTGAAGTTGCCGAATGATGTAGTACAGACAGGACATGGCTGTGTATTGAGCACTCTTCCATGTGGTCTAGACGGAGCAACATATGTCATCTCTTGTGCCTGATAATCATATTAATCCCTAACTAGTTCATATTAACTGTACCCATTATTATCATGTAATAAACAACTCCTTGTTATGAAAGGCAAGTCTGCTTTTGTCAGGACTCTGCAATGATTTATCTCCTACCACTGATCATTAGACAGACCTTTAGACTAACAGATATTAGGATTTTCCTGTGACGTTTGGATTTTTATTACCATGACTCTTGGTATGATAATACCATGCATCTCTTGAGGAGAGAATTCTGAATTTGTACCACACTTTGTGATACGAAGTGCTGCCTAACATCATCCCTGAATGGAAATAGGAAGTGCTGGAGAAACACAGCAGGTCTGGCTGCATCTGTGGACAGAGAAACAGAGTTAACATCCAAATCTGGTATGAGTCTTCAAAACTGAGAGATGTTGGAAAATTGGTGAATTGTTATGCTATTTACAGAGGGAGAGAGGCAGATGGACAAGACAAAAGCAGTGAAAAGGGTGGTAAAGGAGAGAGAGGGATGGAAAGGAGGAATAGATGAGCAGAAAATGGAACAGTGTTGCCAAGAGCAAAGCCAAGAAGACATGGCTGGGGAGGATGGGGACAATGCTCCTTCTAAGTTACGTGGTTCCTCCAATATTCTGAGCATGACGATTGAAGTACTGAATGGTGATTGGTCTACTGACTGGTGATTGGAGGACTGAATGTTGATTGGTCTGCTGAATGGTGATTGGTCGGCTGAATGGTGATTGGAGTGCTGACTGGTGATTGGTCTGCTGAATGGTGATTGGAGTACTGAATGGTGATTGGTCG
>JAHRHZ010000016.1:63469892-63509709 GCA_024137785.1 Ginglymostoma cirratum | reverse complement strand
TGGTGATTGGAGTACTGAATGGTGATTGGTCGGCTGAATGGTGATTGATGTTCTGAATGGCAATGGGCGTGCTGACACCAGATCACAGCATTGATTCTCAGTTCTGGAGGACTGCACAGAAATAAAGAAAGTGAGAGTGAACACTTGGTGGGGGATGTAAGAAGAATGGAGTGAAGAGGTCAGAGGGGGCTGATGGCCTAGCGGTATTACCACCAGCCTATTGATTTAGACACTCAGGTAATGTTCTGGGATGTTGGGTTCAAATCCTGCTATGACAGATGGTGGGATTCGAATTCAATAAAAAGTTGGAACTCAGTCTTATTATGACAACGAAACCTGTGCCATTCATCAGGGAAGGAAATCTGCCATCCTTACCTGGTCTAAGCTACATGTGACTCCAGACCCACGGCAAAGTGGATGACTCTTAGCTTCCCTCTGGGCAATAAATGCTGGTCTAGCAACTGACCCCCATATCCTGTGAATGAAATTCTACAAATGATTTAAACTTGTGGAACTCAATATTGCATTCCAGACACTGTAAAGAGTGGCTCAGTGGAAAATGTGGAGTTTTTCCTTATGCTTGTTTTGTGTTCCATTGGAAACCTGCAGCTGATCCAGGAGTCATAGCAAAATAAACCCTTTAGTCCAACTTGTCCATGCCGACCAGGTATCCTAAATTAACCTAGTCCCATTTGCCAGCATTTGACCCATATCCCTCTAAACCCTTCCTATTCATATACCCATCCAGATGTCTTTTAAATGTTGTAATTGTGCCGGCCTCCACCACTTCCTCTGGCATACACGCATCACCCTCCATGTGAAAAAGTTAGGTCCCTTTTAAATCTTTCCCCTCTTACCTCAAACCTATGCCGTCTAGTTTTGGACTGCCCTACCCTTGGCTAGTCACTTTATCCATGCCCCTCACGATTTTATAAACTTCTGTAAGCCCACCCCTCAGCCTCTGACACTCCAGGGAAAATAGCCCCAGACTATTCAGCCTCTCCCTATAGCTGAAACCCTCTAACCCTGGCAACATCCTTGCAAATCTTTTCTGAGCCCTTTGTAATTTCATACCATCTTTCCTATAGCAGGGAAACCAGAATTGCATGCGGTATTCCAAAAGTGACCTAACCAAGGTCCTCTACAGCTGCAACATGACCTCCCAATAAAGGGAAGTGGACAGAAACATTAGAATGAGAATAAGATGGTTTGTTTAAATGACAAGCAGCTGAGAGGTTGTGGTTGTTCTTCCAGATGAAACATTAACTCTCTTTGTTTCTGCGCAGATGCTGCCAGACCTGTTGAGTTTCTCCAGCACACCCAGTTTTATTTCAGGTTTGCAGCATCTGCAGTATTTTGCTGTTATCATCCTGAATGTGTTGGCTCCACCTTCCGGAACATACCCACCTGCCTGGTGGAGAAATAGTTTCTCTCTAACAACCCTATTCTCCCTCATTAGCTGAGCAGATGTCACTAATGCAGCTGCCTATAGTTTTAATACCTTTGCTCTTAAAGAACACAGACCACGCACAATGCTGGCTGCACTCATCAGCGAGTATAGCCCAGCTCACTGGTGGGCAAAATTGCAGTTAGTCACTGGAGTTTAGGAAAATAAGAGTTGATCCTATTCAAATGTATAGAATTCTGAAGGGGCTTAACAGGGTAAATGCTGAGAGGATGTTTCCCCTCACGGGAGAGCCTAAGACCAGATGGCACAGTCTCTGAATAAACAGGCACCAATTTAAGGCTGAAATGAGGGAAAATTCCTTCTCTCAAAGGGTTGCGAGTCCTTGGACCTCCTTGCCACACGGAGCTTGTTTATATTTAAAGCTGAGATAGGTAGATTCTTGATCAGTCAGGGAATCAAAGCTGATAGAAAAAACACTAGAAAGCGAATCTGAGTAATGTCAGATCAGCCACGATCCTGTTGAATGGTAAAGCAGATTTGACGTTCCTATTTCTTTTGGTTTTACGGAAAGCAATGCCCCTTGCTCAGTCATTAAATGGTTAGCACAATTGGAGAAACATATGTCTCTCTTGGCAAGCTGTATAAGTTAAAAAGGGAAAAGTGATTAATGCAGAATGTAACACAAGCACAAAAATAGGACTGACTCAATGGAGAATATTCACAGATCCTTCACTTACTTCATCTGAATTGTTGCGATCTTCGCTGATTCTCGATTGTCTTCATGCAGTGAGACAGACATTTCACTGCAACTTCGAGGGACTCATGGAAGCTATTTAAAGCCAGTGAGGTAGTCCTTAACATAAAAGCAAAATAGCGCAGATGCTGGAGATCTGAAACATAATCAGAAAGTGCTGGAGAAATCAGGCAAGCTTGGCAACATCTGTGGAGACAGAAATAGAGTTAATGTTTTGAGTGCAATAAGACCCTCACTGTGAACCTGTAAGTAGCTACTTTTAAAGGCAGACACCAATATAATGTTAGAAGTGTGACAGCCAATTTACATACAGTTAGATCCCTCAGAAAGAAAGCTGATACTGAACAGATGGCGTATTTTGGTGATATTGCTTAAATGATAACATTATTCAAGGTCCCCTCAAGAATTTCCCTGCTCCTCTTGGGGATCTTGTGGGACTGAATACATGACCCAGGATGTTCCATCTGTCCCATCTGAACGACCACTCCATTCCTTCAGTACTGCCAAGATGGTGTCAGTCCGTGCTTTCTGTGCAGTCAAGTAGAATATTCCCCCATCACCTTGCAACCCCTGCTTTCCATTGACCACTGCCAACAGTAGTAACTTCTAGAACCTGCTCTCCAATCTACACCTTTACAATTGGTAATAAATACTTATATCTATACTCAATGGGGATCAATCTTAAATATATAAACTCACTCAGACACATCATCCTCATTCACATGCAAATTTTTGACTTCCCTCTACCCAATTTCCATTTTTTGTGAATTGTTAAAAGTTGTGATATGTACTGTCTGATTTATACATATTAATATCATTTATTTTAAGTTTAGGTTTTGAAGTTTTGTTTTTGTGACCAAAAAGTTATGGGTTTTTTGTGTGCCTGAAGTTAATAATTAACTTCTAGGTATTTCTGCAGCCATGGTGATATCTTTTAAAACAGTTTCTAAGAGTTACTTTGGCAGGATTAATGGAATTTTGATTACCTTCTGGTGTTTTATGACTCAGCAAAATAGACAGCTTTTAAATTTTCAGCTTGTTAGAAATTTGGAGACTATTTTTGCCTAGGGGTAGCACCCGTAGTTTAGAAAGAAAGAGTTTTAATTTCAGTTTTACTTTCTTGTGAGCAGTTTTGTGGAATGTTTGTAAGGAGATACTTATATAAAACAGTACTCATGAACAAGAGAGAAAATAACAAAGCTAGGTCATCTTAGGATAAGCAGGTAGTGCTTGTCCCAAAATGAAAATGTTGGGATAAAACCCTGAAGAGGCTACATGAAGCAGAGTATATTTCAGCTCAGTGACATGAAAGCTCCAGGAAGAAGCCATCAGTGTTTCCAGTTAAGGAGTTAAAGTCACAGTTGTCTTAAACCTGTCAAAGCATCAGGGAAAGATTTTTTTGGTGTGAATGCTGTAAAAAGAGTGTTTCTGAATTCAGTAAAAAGCATTTTACTTTGGAATTGGTAAAATGGTGCTTTGGAATTCAAGGGATTGTGTCTTTACTGTGTGTTTGAAACACTTTGAATTTGTTTAAAGTTTTTGAGAAGATTTGTAGGTCGGGTTGAGGGTGAGGTTGTAGACTTGCTCGCCGAGCCCGTGTGTTTAATTGCAGAAGTTTCGCCTTCCTGCTGGGTAACACCATCAGCGCGCACCTAGTGAAGCCTCATTGATGTTACTGAGCAGCGTCACAACACGTCTGCAATCAAACACACCGGCTCGGCAAACAAGTCTACAACCTCTCTTTGAATTTGTGTTCTAAGGAATTGGTTGGTTTATTCTATTTTATCATTATTTTGTTTCATTGTTAAAAATTAAATCTGCTGCATTGCGGGCTTATGTTTCAGTGAGAGACCATCTGGTTAAAACCAAAACAAAATATGATCTATCAAGCCAGATTTCATTCTGGCATCAGACCTGGCCAGTAATAACATCAGCTGGATCTCTAACGTTTGGGAGTAGATTTGTAACTCGGGTTGTGGGTGTTGAGGTTGGTTGGCTCGCTGAGCTGGTTTGCTGTTCCACAGACGTTTCATTACCCTGCCGGGTAACATCCTCAGTGCAGCCTCGGATGAAGTGTCAGTGTGTTTTCCTGCCTGGTTTTTAAACCCTGGAGTCCGTTGAGCTAGATTACCTCACTTCCGGTTTCCCTTCGCAGTGGAGTGTATATGGGGTCGAGATCTATGTGTTTATTGATGGCTTTCTTCATGGAGTACCAGGCTTCTAGGAATTCCTGTGCTTGTCTCTGCTTTGCTTGTCCCAGGATCTTGATGTTGTCCCAGTCGAATTGGTGGTTCTCCTTATCCATGTGGATAGAGATGAGTGAGCACTGGTCGTGTCTTTTATAGCCAATTGATGTTCGTGTACCCTTGTTGTTAATTTCCTTCCTGTTTGTCTGATGTAGTCTTTGTCACAGTCTCTGCAGAGGATCTTATAGATGACATTGGTCCTGTCCATAGTGGGTAGCGGGTCTTTGGTTCCGGTGAGCAGTTGTCGTAGGGTTGAATAGAGTTTGTGTGCTACTCTGATGCCCAGTGCTCCTAGGAGTCTTGTGTTCTGTTCTGGTGTGTTCCTGATATAAGGTAACGTGATGAGTGTGTCAGGGTGTGTGATATCTTCATGGTGTTGTTTGTGTAGTAGGCGTCTTCAGGCCTAGTTTTTGGATATCCGTTGTCTTTGAAAACCTGGAAGACATATTCTTCTTCCTCTCGGCGTAGTTCTATGTTGTTGCAGTGTGTTGTTGCCCATTTAAATAACGTTCACGTGCAGCTTCGTTTGTTTGTGTTAGGGTAGTTGCTGTTGAAGTTCAGTACTTGGTCAGTGTGCGTGGCTTTCCTGTGTACCTTTTGTTAGGAATTCCTCATCTGTCCTGCGCTCGACCATGATGTCCAGGAATGGGAGCTGTTTGTCCTTCTCCTCTTTTCTGGTGAATCTAATTCCGGTGAGGGTGTTGTTTATTAGTTCGGGTGTCAACAACTCCCTCACCGGAATCAGACAAACGGGGAATTCCTAACAAAGGTAGACAGGAAAGCCACGCACACTGACCAAGTACTGAACTTCAACATCAACTACCCTAACACACACAAACGAAGCTGCGCGTGAACGTTATTTAAATGGGCAACAACACACTGCAACAACACAGAACTACGCCGAGAGGAAGAAGAATATCTCTTCCAGGTTTTCAAAGACAACAGATATCCGAAAAACTGAGCCAGAAGATGCCCACTACACAGACAACACCAGGAAGATACTACACGCCCCAACACACCCATCACGTTACCTTCCATCAGGAACACATCTGAACTGACCACAAGACTCCTACAACCACCGGGCATCAGAGTAGCACACAAACTCACATCAACCCTACAACAGCTGCTCACCTGAACCAAAGACCCGCTACCTATTATGGACAGGACCAACGTCATCTACAAATTCCCCTGCAGAGACTGTGAGAAACATTACATCGGACAAACAGGAAGGAATTAACAACAAGAGTACATGAACACCAACTGGCTACAAAAAGACACGACCAATACTCACTCATCTCTATCCACATGGTCAAGGAGAACCACCACTTCGACTGGGAGAACACCAAGATCCTGGGACAAGCAAAACAGAGACGGAAGACCAGAAGCGAGGTCATCCAGCTCAACAGACCCCAGAGTTTAAATACCAGGCGGGAAAATACAACGGCGCTTCCTCGGAGGCTGCACGGATGATGTTACCCAGCAGGGTAATGAAACATCTGCGGAACAACGAACCAGCTTGGTGAGCGAACCAACCTCATCAGCTGGATCAATATAAGGTAGCACAAAATAACTTGAATACATGAATGAAATGTCATTTGTTTCAATCCGTAATAATGCTTCATCCATTGTTAGCCCTGGTCCCAAAAAGAGTATTAAATGAAGAAGTGAAGGGAACTGATTACAATCACAGACTAGTCAACAACAGCCTGACGTAGTCATACTCACAGAATCATTCCTTACAGACAATATCCCAGACACCACCATCACCGTCCCTGGATATGTCCTGTCTCACTGGCAGGACAGACCCAGCAGATACAGTGATATACAGTTGGGAGGGTGTTGCTCTGGGAGACCTCAACATTGACTCCAGACCCCATGAAGTCTCATGGCTTCAGGTTAAACATGAACAAGGAAACCTCCTGCTGATTATCACATACCCTCCTCCCTCAGCTGATGAATCAGTACTCCTCAGTGTTGAGCAACACTCAGAGGAAGCACTGAGGATGGCAAGGGCACAAAATGTACTCTGGGCGGGGGATTTCAATGTCCACCACCACAGAGTGGCTCGGCAGCAGCGCTACTGATCGAGCTGGTTGGGTCCTAAAGGAAGTAGCTGCCAGACTGGGTCTGCGGCAGGTGGTGAGGGAACCAACAAGAGGGAAAAACATACTTGACTTCATCCTTACCAATCTGCCAGCTACAGTTACATCTGTCCATGACAGTATCGGTAAGAGTGACCATCGCACAGTCCTTGTGGAGATGAAATCCCGCCTTCACATTGAGAACAACCTCCATCGTGTTGTGTGACACTGTCACCGTGCTAAATGGGACAGACATTTAATCGACCTAGCAACTGGAGACTGGGCATCCATGAGGTTCTGTGGGCCATCAACAGCAGCAGAGTTGTACTCCAGCACAATCTGTAACCTCATGGCCCGGCATATCCCCCACTCAGCCATTTCCATCAAGCCAGGGGATCAACCCTGGTTCAATGGAGAGTGCAGGAGGCCATGCCAGGACCAGCACCAGGCATAACTGAAGATGAGGTATTAACTTGGGGAAGCTACCAATCAGGACTACTTGCACGATTAAACAACTCACTGGAGGAGGAGGCTTCACAAATATCCCCATCCTGAATGATGGAAGAGCCCAGCACATCAGTGCAAAAGATAATGCTGAGGCATTCTCAGCAATCTTCAGCCAGAAGTGCCGAGTGGATTGTCCATCTCGGCCTCCTCCAGTGGTCCCCAGAATTACAGATACCACTCTTCAGCCAATTCAATTCACTCCATGTGGTATCAAGAAACGGTTGGAGACACTGGATACTGCAAAGGCTACTGGCCCTGACAGCATTCCGGCAATAATACTGAAGACTTGTGCTCCAGAACTTACCGCTCCCCAGGCCAAGCTGTTCCACTACAGTTACAACACTGGTATCTACCCGGCAATGCGGAAAATTGCCCAGGTATGTCCTGTACACAAAAAGCAGGACAAATCCAAACCGGCCAATTACCACCCTATCAGTCGACTCTCGATCATCAGTAAAGTGATGGAAGGTGTCAGTAACAGCGTTATCAAGCAGCACCTGTTCAGCAATAACCTGCTCAGTGACGCCCAGTTTGGGTTCCACCAGGGCCACTTAGCTCCTGGTCTCATTACAGCCTTGGTCCAAACATGGACAAAAGAGCTGAGGTGAGAGTAACAGCCCATGAAATCAAGGCTGCATTCGACCAAGTGTTTTATCAAGGAGCCCTAGCAAAACTGGAATCAATGCATATCGGGGGGCAAACGCTCTGGTGGCTGGAGTCATAGCTGGCACATAAGAAGACAGTTGTGGGAGGTCAATCAGGGTATCTCTGCAGGAGTTCCTCAGGGTAGTGTCCTAGGCCCAAACTTCTTCAGCTGCTTCATCAATGACCTTCTCTCCATCACAAGGTCACAAGTGGGGATGATCGCCGATGGTTGCACAATGTTCAGCACCATTCGAGACTCCTCAGATACTGAAGCAGTCCATGTTCACATGTAACAAGATCTGGACAATATCCAGGGTTGGGCTGGCAAGTGGCAAGTGACATTTGCGCCACACAAATGCCAGGCATTGACCATCACCAATAAGAGACAATCTAATCACCACCCCCTTGGCATTCAGTGATATAACCATCACTGAATCCCCGACTATCAACATCCTGGGGGTTACCATTGACCAGAAACTCAACTGGACTCACTATATTAACAGAGTGGCTACAAGAGTAGGCCAGAAGCTGGGAATACTGCAGCGAGTAACTCATCTCCTGAACCCCCCAAAGACTGTCCACCATCTACAAGGCACAAGTCAGGAGTGTGATGGAATACTCCCCACTTGCCTGGATGGGTGCAGCCCCAACAACACTCAAGAAGCTTGACATCATCCGGGACAAAGCAGCTGCTTGATTGGCACCACATCCACAAGCATCCACTCCCTCCACCCCCGACGCTCAGTAGCAGTAATGTATATGATCTGTAAGACACACTGCTGAAATTCATTAAAGATTCGAGGACAGCACCTTCCAAACCCACGACCAGTTCCACCTACAAGGACAAAGGCAGCAGATAGCTTGTTTTCAGCGGCAGCAGCGCGAGCCAGAGTGCCGACGGGAAGGTAAAGGCGGTTTTTGTTTCTCCCTGTATAAAAACTTACCTCGTGCACCAAGCGGCCCTCTTGTTTTCAGCGGCGGGCGTGTGGAGGGAACGCAAGCCAGGAAGAAACAGATAAATTCGGGCATTGGCTAAACCCGAAACACTACGTGTGTAGCGTCTCCCATCCGTCCTCCTCCTCTAACCAAAAAAGACTGTGTGGCTGTTCGGTAAAGTAAGGCCTTTTTTTTATTCTTCTTCTGGAAATCTAGAGTAGAGGGAATGGAAGCTAGGGCAGTTGCATGCTCCTCTTGCAGGATGTGGGAGGTGAGGGTCACTGCTGGTGTCCCCTCTGACTTCACCTGCAAGAAGTGCACCCAACTCCAGGTCCTCAAAAACCGTGTTAGGGAACTGGAGCTGGAGCTGGATGAACTCTGGATCATTCGGGAGGCGGAGGGGATGATAGAGAGGAGTTACAGGAAGGTGGTCACAGCCAAGGTACAGGAAAAAGGCAGCTGGGTGACTGTCAGGAAGAGGAGAGGGAATAGGCAGACAGTGCAGGGCTCCCCTGTGGCCATTCCCCTCAGTAATAAGTATATCACTTTAGATACTGTTGGGGGATTGACCTGCCGGGGAAAGCCACAGTGGACAGGTGTCTGGCACTGAGCCTGGCCCTGTGGCACAGAAGGGAAGCTGGGAGAATAGGAGAGCAATTGTAGTGGGGACTTCGAAAGTAAGAGGCACAGACAGGCGGTTCTGTGGATGCGAACGAGACAAACGAATGGTATGTTGCCTCCCGGGTGCCAGGGTTCGTGATGTCTCAGATCATGTCTTCAAGATCCTTAAGGGGGAGGGTGAGCAACCAGCAGTCATGGTACACATTGGTACCAATGACATAGGGAGAAACAGGACAGAGAATGTGAAAAACGAGTACAGGGAGTTAGGTTGGAAGCTGAAGTCCAGGGCGAACAGGATAGTTATCTCTGGATTACTACCAGTGCCACATGATAACGAGGTAAGAAATAGGGAGGGAGTGCAGCTAAACACGTGGCTACAGGGCTGGCGTAGGAGGGAGGGCTTCCATTATGTGGATAATTGGAGCACATTCTAGGGGAGGTGGAACCTGTACAGTAAGGACGGGTTGCACCTGAACCGGAAGGGCACAAATATCCTGGGAGGGAAGTTTGCTCGAGCTGTATGGGATGGTTTAAACTAGTTTGGCAGGGGGTGGGGAATCGGATTTAGAATTCAGAGGATGAGGTATTCTGCCTTCCAACAGACATAATAGGGAGCGAGGTGGTTTATAAAGAAATGTGGTCAATGGAGTGTAATTGCAGACACCGAGATGGTTTGAGGCGTGTATACTTCAATGCTAGAAGTATCAGAAATAAAACGGATGAAATTAGAGCATGGGTCGGTACTTGGAACTACGACGTTGTGGCCATTACAGAAACTTGGGTAACTCAGGGAGAGGAATGGTTGTTGGAAGTTCCGAGATTTAGATGCTTTAAAAGAAATAGGGAGGGTGGTAAAAGAGGTGGGGGAGTGGCATTGCTAGTCAGGGCAAGTATAACTGAAAGGCAGTTTGAGAATGATATGTCTACAGAGTCAGTTTGGGTTGAGGTCAGGAACAAGAAAGGAGCAGTCACTTTGTTGGGGTTTTTTTATTTTTACAGACCCCCTGATAGTTGCAGAGAAGTAGAGCGGCAGATTGGGTGGTAGATACTGGCAAGGTGCAGAAGTCACAGGGTTGCAGTCATGGGTGACTTCAACTTTCCAAATATTGATTGGAAACATTTTAGTTGTAATAGTTTAGATGGAGCAGGTTTTGTCCAGTGCGTTCAGCAAGGATTCCTGATACAGTATGTAGATAGACCAACATGACGAGAGGCCATTTTGGGTTTGGTGCTTGGCAACGAACCGGGCCAAGTGTTAGGCCTGTTGGTAGGAGAGCATTTTGGCGGCAGCGATCGTAACTCTGTTTCTTTCACGATAGTCATGGATAAGGATAGGTACATACGGCAGGGTAAAGTTTACAATTGGAGGAAGGGTAATTACAATTCAGTTAGGCAAGAACCGGGTAACATAAATTGGGAACAGATGCTGTCAGGGAAGAGCACACAGAAATGTGGAGATTGTTTAAGGAGTGCATACTGCATGTGCTCGATATGTTTGTCCCAAGTAGGCAGAGAAGATGCGTTCGAGTGAGGGAGCCATGGTTCTCGAGAGAGGTCGAACGACTGGTTAAGAGGAAGAAGGAGGCTTATGTAAGGTTTAGGAAAAGAGGAATGGAAAAGGCTCTAGAAGGATACAAGTTAGCCAGGAAGGAGCTGAAGAAAGGGCTTAGGAGAGCTATAAGGGGCATGAGAAAACCTTGGCGGATAGGATCAAGGAAAACTCCAAGGCTTTTTACACGTATGTGCAGAACAAGAGAAAGACCAGAGAAAGGGTAGGGCTAATCAAGGATTGTAAAGGGAATTTGTGCACAGAGCCTAAAGAGATAGGAGAGGTCCTTAATGAATACTTTTCTTCAGTATTCACAACTGAGAGGGACCTAGTTGTAGAGGAGGATGTTGTGAAACAGGCTGGTAGGGTAGAGGAGGTTGATGTTAGTAAAGAAGATGTGCTAGGAATTCTGAGGAAGTTGAAGATAGATAAGTCCCCCGGGCCTGATGGGATTTATCCAAGGATTCTACGGGAAGCAAGGGACGAGATTGCAGGGCCTTTCGCGATGATCTTTTCGTCCTCACTGTCCACGGGTACAGTGCCAGAAGATTGGAAAGAGGCAAACGTCATTCCCTTGTTCAAAAAAGGGAACACGGATAACTCCAGAAATTACAGACCAGTTAGTCTTACATCAGTGGTGGGCAAATTATTGGAAAGGGCTCTGAGAGACAGGATTTATGATCATTTGGAAAGGCACAGTTTGATTTGTGATAGTCAGCATGGATTTGTGAGGGGGAGATCACGCCTCACAAACCTTATTGACATCTTTGAAGAGGTGACCAAACACGTGGATGAAGGTGGAGCAGTGGATGTCTGGTATACATGGATTTAAGTAAGGCGTTTGATAAGGTTCCCCATGGCAGGCTCATGCAGAAGGTAAGGAGCCATGGGATAGGGGGAAATGTGGCAGATTGGATTCAGAATTGGCTGACCCTTAGAAGGCAAAGGGTGGTCGTGGACGGAAAATATTCAACATGGTGCTCAGTTACGAGTGGTGTACCACAAGGATCTGTCCTGGGTCCTCTTCTATTTGTGATTTTTGTAAATGATTTGGATGAAGGAGTGGAAGGGTGGATTAGCACGTTCACGGACGATACGAACGTGGGTCACATTGTGGATAGTGCGGAGGGCTGTTCTAGGTTACAAAGGGACATTGATAGAATGCAGAGCTGGGCTGAGAAGTGGCAGATGGAGTTTAACCCTGAAAAGTGAGGTGATTCATTTTGGAAGGACAAACTTGAAAGCAGAATACAGGGTTAACGGATAGATTCTTGGCAGTGTGGAGGAGCAGAGGTATCTTGGGGTTCATGTTCACAGTTCCCTGAGAGCTGCCACCCAGGTGGATAGAGTTGTTAAGAAGGCGTGTTAGCTTTCTTTAATAGAGGGATTGAGTTCAAGGGCCGTGAAGTTATGCTCCAGCTATACAAAAGCCTGGTTTGGCCACATCTGGAGTATTGTGTCCAGTTCTGGTCACCTCATTGCAGGAAAGATGTGGAAGCATTAGAAAAGGTGCAGAGAAGATTTTGAAAAGCATTCTGAAAAGGGAGGGTGAACAGCCAGTTGTTGTGGTGCATATAGGCACCAATGATATAGGTAAAAAACGAGATGAGGTCCTGAAAGCAGAATTCAGGGAGCTAGGAGAGAAGTTAAAGAGGAGGATCTCAAAGGTAGTGATCTCAGGGATGCTACCAGTGCCGCGTGCTAGCCAGGGTAGAAATGAAAGAATAGGCAGGATGAACACGTGGCTTGAGGGATGGTGTAGGAGGGAGGGGTTCAGATTTGTGGGACACTGGGACCGGTTCTGGGGAGGGTGGGACTATTACAAGTTGGATGGTCTACACCTGAACCAGACTGGAACTAGTGTCCTCGGGGGAGTTTTTGCTAGGGCTGTTGGGGAGGGTTTAAACTAATGTGGCAGGGGTCTGGGAACCAGAGGAGAAGACTAGTAGACAGTGAGGTGGAAACTAGAGACTGTAAGGATCATGAAGTTAGCATTACCAAGGGGAAGAGTAGGCAGAGAGCAGATGAACGCAAAGGAACTGGTGGTCTGAAGTGCATATACTTTAATGCAAGGAATATAGTGGGTAAGGCAGACGAACTTAGGTCTTGGATTAGTGCCTGGGAGTATGACGTTATTGCGATCACAGAGACTTGGTTGAAGGAAGGGGATGATCGGCAACTAAATGTCCCAGGATATAGATGCTTCAGACAGGACAGGGAGGGAAGTAAAAGGGGGGGAGGAGTTGCATTGCTGGTCAGGGATGATATCATGGCTGTGCTAAAGGAGGGCACAATGGAGGGCTTGAGCAGTGAGGCATTATGGGTAGAGCTGAGAAATAAGAAGGGTGCAGTTACATTGTTGGCGCTGTACTACAGGCCTCCCAACAGTGAGCGTGAGGTAGAAGAACGAATAGGTCGACAGATTATGGAAAGATGTAGAGGTAACAGGGTGGTGGTGATGGGAGATTTTAATTTTCCCAACATTGACTGGGATACACTTAGTGTCAGAGGTCTGGATGGGGCAGAATTTGTAAGGAGCATCCAGGAAAGTTTTCTAGAGCAGTATGTCAATAGTCCAACTAGGGAAGGGGCCATATTGGACCTAGTGTTGGGGAATGAGCCAGGCCAGGTGGTAGAAGTTGCAGTGGGGGATTTCTGTGGGAATAGTGACCACAATTCTGTAAGTTTTAGGATACTCGTAGACAAAGATGAGAGTGGTCCTAAGGGAAGAATACTAAACTGGGCCAAGGCCAATTATATCAAAATTTGGCAGGAGCTGGGAAATGTGGACTGGGGACAGCTATTTGAAGGGAAGTCCACATTTGATATGTGGGAGGCTTTCAAAGATAGGTTGAAGATAGTGCAGGATAGGCATGTCCCTTTGAAAACAAGGGATAGGAAAGGAAAGATTCGTGAACCATGATGACAGGAGAAATCGTACGACTAGCCAAGAAGAAAAGGGAAGCATACATAAGGTCCAGGCAGCTAAGAACAGAACTTGGAGGAATATCGGGAGAGTAGGACCAATCTTAAACGAGGAATCAAGCGGGCTAAAAGGGGTCATGAAATAACTTTAGCCAACAGAATTAAGGAGAATCCCAAGGCCTTTTATTCATATATAAGAAGCAGGAGGGTAACTAGAGAAAGGGTTGGTCTACTAAAGGATAAGGAAGGAAGGTTTTGTGTCGAACCTGAGAAAATGGGTGAGATTCTCAATGATTACTTTGCATCAGTGTTCACTGAGGAGAGGGACATGATGAATGTTGAGATTAGAGATAGAAGTTTGTTTACTCTGGATCACGTTGACATAAGGAGGGAAGATGTTTTGGGTAGGCTAAAGGATATTAAGGTGGACAAATCCCCAGGACCGGATGGGATCTATCCCAGGATGCTGAGGGAGGCGAGAGAGGAAATAGCTGGGGCCCTGACAGATATCTTTGTAGCATCCTTAAACACAGGTGAAGTGCCGGAGGACTGGAGAGTTGCTAATGTTGTCCCCCTGTACAAGAAGGGTAGTAGGGATATTCCAGGTAACTACAGACCAGTAAGCCTGACGTCAGTGGTGGGAAAGTTGCTGGAGAAGGTACTGAGGGATAGAATCTATTTATATTTGGAAAAGAATGGGCTTGTCAGTGATAGGCAACATGGTTTTGTGCAGGGGAGATCATGCCTTACTAACTTAATAGAGTTCTTTGAGGAAGTGACCAAGTTGATAGATGAAGGAAGGGCTGTAGATGTCATCTACGTGGACTTTAGTAAGGCGTTTGATAAGGTTCCCCATCGTAAACTAATGGAGAAAGTGAAGTCACATGGTGTGCAGGGTGTTCTACCTAGGTGGATTAAGAACTGGTTGAGCAACAGGAGACAGAGAGTAGTAGTTGAAGGGAGTTTCTCGAAATGGAGAAAGGTGACCAGTGGTGTTCCACAGGGATCAGTGCTGGGGCCACTGTTGTTTGTGATATACATAAATGATCTGGAAGAGGGCATAAGTGGTCTGATCAGTAAGTTTGCAGATGACACGAAGATTGGGGGAGTAGCAGAAAGCATAGGGGATTGTCAAAGAATACAGGAGAATATAGATAGACTGGAGAGTTGGGCGGAGAAGTGGCAGATGGAGTTCAATCCGGGCAAGTGTGATGTGATGCATTTTGGGAGGTCTAATTCTAGAGCAAACTATACTATAAACGGAACAGCCTTGGGAAAAGTTGATGAGCAGAGAGATCTGGGAGTTCAGGTCCATTGTACCCTGAAGATGGCTGCACAGGTGGATAGAGTGGTCAAGAAGGCATATGGTATGCTTGCCTTCATCGGACAGGGTATTGAGTATAAGAGCTGGCAGGTCATGTTAAAATTGTACAAGACTTTGGTTCGGTCGCATTTAGAATACTGTGTACAGTTCTGGTCGCCACATTACCAAAAGGATGTGGAAGCTTTGGAGAGGGTACAGAGAAGGTTTACGAGGATGTTGCCTGGTATGGAAGGTGCTAGCTATGAAGAGAGGTTGAGTAGGTTAGAATTGTTTTCATTAGAAAAAAGGAGATTGAGGGGGGACCTGATTGAGGTCTTCAAAATCATGAAGGGTATAGACAGGGTTGATAGAGATAAGCTTTTTCCCGGGGTGAGGGATTCAATAACGAGGGGTCACGCGTTCAAGGTGAGAAGAGAAAAGTTTAAGGGGGATACACGCGGAAAGTACTTTACACAGAGGGTGGTAGGTGCCTGGAACGCGTTGCCAGCAGAGGTAGTAGAGGCAGGCACGGTAGATTCATTTAAGGTGCGTCTGGACAGATGCATGAGTAGGTGGGGAGCAGAGGGATACAGATCCTTAGGAATTGGGCGATAGGTTTAGACAGTGGATTTGGATCGGCACAGGCTTGGAGGGCCGAAGGGCCTGTTCCTGGGCTGTAAGTTTTCTTTGTTCTTTGTTCTTTGTTGAGATTTACCAAGATTTTGCCTGGAATGGAGGGAAGGTCTTACAAGGAAAGGTTGAGAGAGCTAGGGCTTTTCTCTTTGGAACGAAGAAGGATGAGAGCTGTCTTGATGATGATCAGAGGTATAGATAGAGTAGACAACCAGAGGCTTTTTCCTCGGGTGGAGGTGGCTTTTACGAGGGGACAGTTTTAAAGTAGTAGAGGTAGATATAGGGGAGAAGTCAGAGGTAGGTTCTTTACTCAGAGAGTGGTAGGGATGTGGAATGTATTGTCAGAGAGGGTAGTGGAGTCGGCCTCATTAGGGGCATTTAAGCGGCTATTAGATAGACATATGGATGACAGTATAAGGCAGCCGTGGAAGTTAGAAAGACCTCAGGTTTAGGGTAAAAGTTTGGCATAACATCGTGGGCCGAAGGGCCTGTACTGTGCTGTACTATTCTATGTTCTACGTTCTAGATATATGGGAACACCACCACCTGCACATTCCCCTCCAAGTCACTCACCATCCTGAGTTGGAAACATATCATTGTTCCTTCACTGTTGCTGGTTCAAAATCCTGCAATTCCCTCCCCAGCTGCTGAACCCAAGTGCAGTGGCTCAAGAAGACCGCTCACCTCCACCTTCTCCTAGGGCAAATAGGGATGGGCAAGAAATACTGGCTCAGCCAGCAACACCCACGTCCCACAAATGAATAAGAAAAAAATTGCTTAACGTGATTGTATGAAAATGGTTTTTTTTACAATTAATGTTGTTGTTTAATGTCTGCATTGAGATAACAGGCGAAGGTGTTTCAAGCTGAGCATTAATTCTGTGCCTCCTCATTCTCCAGCCAATGTGCTGTTAACTTTCAAAGGCTCCTTCTGCCAGAAGTCTCATTTTTTGGATCATTTGACAAGAGGCAGAGATGTTGTTTTGCTGTAAGTGCACGCATAGGACATTATTGCTAAAAATAACTTTCACATGGGACCCAGAGCAGCGGTCAGGTCTGATAGATTTCCCTCAGGCTGGATATAAATGCAAGTTGAGGAAATGAAGGTCAGTATATGAGGCTGTTAATATTGTCCCTCACACCACCGAGTGTCATGACTTTATTCTAACATTGATATTTCACATTCTCATCTTTCATTTCTGCAGTCCTATTGAATGTATTTAGTCTGTGAGCTCTGTGCAGCTTTGACACACGGGTACAGTTAGGGGAACACATTACAATTCCTTTCGATACAATTGAAGTGAACTTTGCGATGTATTACAGCAGACCTTTATCCTCATCACCACTTGTCAACTTTGCAAAAGGATTTCCTTGATGGAAGTACATTAAATATTGAATCACTCCGATATGTAAAAGTCTGGAGATTCCGGTCATCCTTAGATACAAAGACCCATAAAATGTTGTTGTTATTACTCATATCACTTAATATAGACGCCAGCATTTTCTCTGACATTAGGATCACAGCTGTGTAATTCCCTGTTTTTCATTTTCTCTGTTTTTAAATAGTGGGGTTACATTTGCTGCCTTCAGGCCATAGGAGCTGCCCCAGAGTCTATAGAATTTTGGAAGATGCCCACTAATATTTGCAGGACCACTCCCTTTAGTACCCAGGGCTGGCAGTGATCAAGTACCTATCTGCCTTTAACCCCATTCATTTCCTCAAGACTATTTTCTTATTAATACTGACTTCCTTAAATCCTACCTCTCATTCAGCCGTTGATTCCCTCATGTTTCTGCGAGGTTATTGTGTCACATTTTTGTGAAGACAGAAGCAAAGTACATTTTCAATTATTCTGCAATTTCTTTGTTCCCTATTGTAATGACCCCAGTTACTGACTGCAAAGGACCTACATTTGCATTTACCAATCTTTTTCCTCTCAAGTACTTACAAGAACTTTTACAATCCGGTTACTAGTGGTATGCCATAAGGATCTGTTTTGGGACCACTGCTGTTTGTCATTTTTATAAATGACTTGGACGCAGACACAGGTGGATGGGTTAGTAAGTTTGTAGATGACACTAAAGTCGGTGGAGTGGTGGACAGTGTGGAAGAATGTTGCAGGTTGCAGGGAGACTTGGATAAACTGCAGAATTGGGCTGAAAGGTGGCAAATGGAGTTCAATGCAGATAAATGTGAGGTGATGCACTTTGGGCAGAATAATAGGAAGGCAGAATACTGGGTCAATGGAAAGATTCTTGGTAGTGTGGATGTGCAGAGGGATCTTGGTGTCCAGGTACATAGATCCCTGAAAGTTGCCACCCAGGTTGATAGTGCTGTTAAGAAGGCATACGGTGTGTTAGGTTTCATTGGTAGAGGGATTGAGTTCCGGAGCCGTGATGTCATGCTGCAACTGTACAAAACGCTAGTGCGGCCTCACTTGGAATATTACGCACAGTTCTGGTCGCCCCATTACAGGAAGGATGTGGAAGCATTGGAAAAGGTGCAGAGGAGATTTACCAGGATGTTGCCTGGTCTGGAGCGAATGTCTTACGAGGAAAGGCTGAGGGACTTGGGTCTGTTCTCATTGGAGAGAAGAAGGCTAAGAGGGGATTTAATAGAGACATACAAAATGATCAGAGGATTAGATAGGGTGGACAGTGAGAGTCTTTTTCCTAGGATGATGATGTCGGCTAGTACGAGGGGCCATAGCTGCAAATTGAGGGGTGATAGATTTAAGACAGATGTCAGAGGCAGGTTCTTTACTCAGAGAGTGGTAAGGGCGTGGAATGTCCTGCCTGCCAATGTAGTTAACTCAGCCACATTAGGGGCATTTAAACAGTCCTTGGATAAGCATATGGATGATGATGGGATAGTGTAGGGGGATGGGCTTAGATTAGTTCACAGGTCGGCACAACATCGAGGGCCGAAGAGCCTGTTCTGCGCTGTATTGTTCTATGTTCTATGTTCTATCAGTTACTATGTTCCCCCCAAATTTACTCTCATTGTCTATATCCACCTCTTGGTCAAGCTCTCCATCCTCTTTTACTGAATTCTAAAATGTTTCCAATCCTCAGGAATAACTTCCACATACTAAGTATCAATGAATACCAGAAAAAGAAGGTATCAAATGGTACTGCACAGCTACTCCACTCAGCCCATCAGGTCTGTGCAGTCTCTTTGAAATGACGAATCAATCAGCCCCTCTCCCCTGTTCCTTCCCCATCCCCCATCCCCCATCCCCCATCCCCCATCCCCCATCCCCCATCCCCATTCAAAATCCTCACCATCCTCTGAGTGGAAAGGTTTTTCCAAAAGTCCCATCTAAACTTCGTGCCTTTCACTTTAAAATTCTTCTTACTGATCCTTTGAACAGTTGCTTCCTAACCACCCTGTCTATTCTCCTCATAATCTTATACACCTTCATCTGGTACTCCCTCAACCTTCTCTGTTCCAAAGAAAACACCATGAGCTTATCCAGCCTCTCTTAATCGCTGAACCTCTCCATCCCAGGCACCATCCTGGTGAATCTTCTCTGCACACGCTCCAGTGCAATCACATCCTTCCTGTAGTGCAGAGACCAGAACTGCACAGAGTACTCCAGCTGTGACCCTAACCAAAGTCCTGTACGCTCAAACACAACCTCCCTCTTTTCATTGTCTGTTCTTTTTGCAAGTTATGACTCAGTCTGCTTCCACCACCAAGCAGTGCTTTCCAGGTTACAACAACCTACCCTGCTCTCTCCCTCTGGTACTTTCGTCAATTATTTTAGTCTGTGTCTATCCCTCTGGTTACTGACCCTCCTACCAATGAAAGCAGTTTCTCTATTTTTGTGAATTAAAGCCCCAGAATATTTTGAGCACACCCCCACTAAATCTATGTAATTGTTTTCCAAATTTTGCAGTTAATCTAAGAACAACTGGTTAAAATGTTTTATTTGTACTGAGGGAGTGATGTGAAGACTAGGCAAAAGTATTTGTGTTTTGGTTAATAGAGATTCGGATAAAAGTGGCCTGTTTACATTGATATAACAAATACTCGATTAGCTTTATAAACAGATAGTTTTGCCTGTTATAATTTCATAGCTAATTCTAATATTTTGTTTAAAAAAATTGTTTGAAGGGTGGAAAAGCAAGCAAATAATTGAGGTTGAGTTTGAGGTTGCTCCCTGAGACAGTGTGTTGAAGTTTCTAGGTTTGATCACAGCTGTCAAGAGATCTGGATTTGAACTCAGTCACTGAGTAAGTCACATTGTCAACAAAGTGTGGTACACTACATGGACTCTGTGGCTAATCATTGAACAACTAGTCTCCCTCCCTTCAGTTAGTTCATCCGTTGAATTTCTATTTTCAAACAGAGAATAATGGCAGAAATTGACTTGTTATTAATCGTTAGTCTTCTCGGGCTCTTCAAGTTCGGTCATGGCGAAGGTACGTACATTTTCGATCAACTACCTTAGTGGAAATTAACACTCAATCGAAAGCAATGCAGGCTGCAGGATTTCCCGGAAGGATTTTCGTTTTAAAACCTTTCACAATACTTGCTGACCTAAGGCACTATATGCTTTCAGATCCACCATTTCCTAAACTATTTTCTCCTTCTGTCTTCCCCTCGATAAGGGACTATATCAGAACAGTGGATGCTTCTCTGAATGATAGGTCGTACAGTTACAGATTAGAGACATAAGAGCAGAAGTAGGCCATTTGACCCTTCGAGCCTACTCCACCATTCAATAGGATCAGAACTGATTATCCAACTCAGTCCTCTGCTCCTGTTTTTGTCCCATAATCTTTGCACCCCCCCCATCCTTAAGAACTACATCCAACTCCTTGAAAACATTCCATGTTTTAGCCTAAATCACATTCTGTGGCAGAGAATTCCACAGGTTCACCACTCTCCAGGTGACGATATTTCTCCTCATCTCAGTCACAAATTGCCCACCCTGAATTCTTAGACTGTGATCCTGGGTTCTGGATTTTATAGAATAGACCTGCAATGGGTAAGAACTTGGGAGGATGACATATTTCTGGATGTTGGTTGTCACTGACAAAGCTGACAGTTTACCTGTTGTCACAGTTTGACACAACTTTATTTTTTAGGCAGTCATGAGATGTGGGCATCTCTGGCTGGGCCAACACTTATCTCCAATCCCTATTGCCCTTGACAGGGTGATGTTGAGCTACCTTCTTGAAAGGTTACAGTCTATTTGATGTAGAAAAGTCAACAATGTTCTTAAGGAGGGAATTCTATGATTTTGTCCTGGCAGCTCGGAAGGAACGGCGATGTATTTCCATGTCAGGATGATGGTGGCTCGAAGGAAAACTTGAGGCAGGTGGTGTTCCCATGTATCTGCTGCCCTTGTCCTTCTGGATGGAAGTGGTCATTGACTAGTGAAACAAAATGGTTTTGTGGGCCACTTCAGAGGGACATTAAAAATTAACCATTTTCTTGACAGACTGGAGTCGCAAATAGGCCAAGACTAAGCAAGGATGGCAGATTTCCTTCTCTAAAGGAAAGCAGTGAACTCATAAAGAATTTAACAACAGCATCATGACCACTTTGACTGATGGAAACTCTTTAATTTTCACATTTAGTAAATTTGAATTTATAATCTTTGGGTTGTTCGCCCTTTGTCTCCTTTGGCCTTCTATTTTTCAGTAGCTCAGAAAACGTCAAGTCATAAATATCACGAGGCTATTGCTATCAATATTTGTTCCACTTTAACTATCTTTCTAACAACTAGATGGAAATGTTGATTAAGTTGAAGCCTTTTCCACGAAACAGACATTTGTCTCCCACTGGAAGGAAAAACTGACGAACCTCATTCTCATTTCCTGTAAAAAACAATTTCCCTCTGTCTTTCCCAGTCCCACAGCCTTTTCCTGTCACCTGTTGACAGATGAGAAAGACCTTGAGTACAAAATACACATGCCCCCCCTAATCTGAAGTCAAGGTTCCCATAGTGAGGCCCACAGGAAACCTGTATTTCCTCCGACATATTGTTTCCTGTCCTATCTTGGGTGTTGTAAGCTCTTAAAAAATACACTTGCTTCGTGAGTTCATGGCCACACTGCAGGGGAGGGGTCTGTGGGCTCACTAGATAAGAGCCAGAACAGCTTCAAATGTCACTATCCGATGCTATATTGTAATGTGGACACATTTATAATGCATTGCTTCATCAGATGGAGATCTGTTTTTGTGTAGTTCTCACCATGCAGTACAGTCATATTTTGTACCATGATTTAAATCAATTGACTTAGCTGTCTGTTAAAATAGCCTATGAAAGTTGATAATAATATCTGAACCTGCTCCTTTTCATCCAAACAGATATCTTGCTTTGAAATCGCAATGCAAGATCATTCTATTCTGTCAGTTTCAAACAGTATGGCTGGACATTTTCATTCTGACAGCTATAATCATTATGAATGCGTGGCTGGATTTCAAAAACTTTAATGACTTCAATTCAGCAGGTCGTCTAATAACCCAAGAATAATTGATACTTTTAGCAGACTGTAACAACAGAATGTATCTCTGATGTAGTTTCTTGTTTTCTTAACACAATAACACTTAAAGGGTGACATTTAATTTTGCATTGGAGTAGTTTTTCACTCAGTATCAATGGAAAATGCAGGACATATCCACCACATGCTTGGAAGTAGATAAAGAGTTTACATTTCAAGCATGCTGCCAGGAACGAAGGGTTTGAGATTTCTAAAAAATAGACTAGATAGGCTGGGACCATTTTCCCTGGAGCATAGAGGTTAAGGGCTCACCTTATTGAGATTTATAAAATCACGGGGGCCATAAATAAGGTGAAAGACAAGGGCCTTTTCCCTAGGGTGGCGGATTTCAAAACTATGGGGCATATTTTTAAAATGAAGCAAGTGGGATTTAGAAAGGTCATGAGGGGCAACTTTTTTACACAGAGAGTGGTTCTTGTGTGGAATGAACTGCCAGAGAAAGTGGTGGATGCAGGAACAGTCACAACATTTAAAAGACATTTGGGTAAGTTCATAAATAGGAAAGGTTTGGAGGGATATGGACCAAGCACAGGCACATGGGACTAGTTTGGTTTGGGAACATGGTCAGCATGGACTGGTTGCACTGAAGGGTTCGGTTCCATGCTGTATGACTCTATGACTCTAAAAAATGACTTACAAAACTTCAAGCCCTATTAGACAATTCACTATATTTAGCAACATAGAACCATATGACTTTTACAACACAGAAATAAACCATTCAACCCACCGTTTCTGCCCTGGTTAACTAGACCATCTGCCCACTGCTCCCAGTTAAAGTAATAAAGACTCGCTGTATGATAAAAATATTCTTCATGTGGCATCTGATTTGATTATCAGCTCTTCTATCTCTCTGTCCCCTGGTTACTGATCCCACTGCCAGTGAAAATTGTTCGCCCTGTTTAATCTAACAAAATCCTTCATACTTTTTAACAGTTTTATCAAATCTTCATTCCTGTGGCAAGGGAGGAAGTCCAACATCTCCATTCGCTCCATGTAACTGCTGTGTTCTCAGCCCTGGTGCCATCCTGGTTCATCTCCTTCCTCTCCCAATACCCCAATGCCTTCTTAAAGTGTGAAGCCCATAACTAAACACATTTCTCACATCTAAGATGTTGGGCCAGTTTAGCATAATCTCTTCAATTTGGGCAAAGTTCAAATTCATGCAAAATTCACCCAAGTCCATGGAGTTAAAATTGGACCAGAGACTATTTGTAGCTGCTTTGTCTACTCTCAGGTCTCTCTATTCTTGCACCACATTTAACATTGTGCCAATTATTCTCTGTTGTCTCTCCCCAGTCTATGAACCAAAATGGGTCACTTCGCATTCTGTATCAGCTCCCAAATGACCTACCCAGCTAATCCCACTCTCTAGCCCTATCTCTATAGATCTCAAAATTCATTGTTTTCAAATATATATCCGGTTCTCTTTTGGAATGTCCTGAGGAATCTGCTTCACCACTCTGCCAGGCATTCCAAATCCTAACAACTCTCTGAGTAAAGAAGTTTGTCCTCATCTCACTCCAAGTTCTCACACTGACAAATTTGAAATTATGACCCTTAGTTACTGACATACCGACCAGTGGAAACAGAATATCCTCTTTACCCTGTCAAATTGTTAATAATATTTCAAAACCTCAGTAAGGTCATCCCTTAATCTTCTCTGCTCCAAAGAGAACAAGCTCCATTTCTCTAATCCTTCCTTGTGTCTAAAATATCTAATTCCTCTTATTATTCTCGTAAATCTCCTCTCAATGGTGTTGACATCATTCCTTAAATAGGGCACCCAGAACTGAACACAATACTCCAAATGCACTCCGATATTCAGTTTAACTTCCATTTTCTTTCTTTTGATTCCTTTCAGTATTTCTCCAAAGTGAAAAAGCAAACAGCTTCATACAGAGGCAGAAAAGAGCCAACAGGGTTTTTGAAGAAATGAAACCAGATAATTTAGAAAGAGAATGCATTGAGGAAAGATGCTCCTATGAAGAGGCACGAGAAATATTTGAAAACAAGGACAGCACGGTAATATTTACAGAACTGGGAATACCATGACTGAGCAGTAACAAATGATACAAAGCAAAATAAATGTGCTAAAATATCGTTGGTAAAGAGCGCTCTCTCTCTCTCTGGGCCCTACCCCTACCTATTGTTTACTCCTTAAGCCCTCCTCCCACTCTACCTTCTGCATATAAAACATCATTTTCCCAGCTACCATCAGTTTGAGGTTAACTCTGATTTCTCTCCACAGATGCTGCCAGACCTGCTGATCTTTTCCAGCATTTTCTATTTTTGTCACAAACACATAGTCCCCCTGTTCTTCCAACCCAAGGTTTTTACTTATCCCAATCCCCCCATGCCCTATGCCCCTACAGCTCCGTCAGCTCCAATCTCTCCTAACCTTCAAGCCTACCTTTCCCTTCAATCATCAGCCCTTCCACGCACTTCCGAAATCATCTCCTAAATGATATATCTTTCTACTGAGTCGTAGTCATAGAGCCATACAGCATGGAAACAGACCCTTCTGCCCAACCAGTCCATGTTCCCAAACTAAACTAGTCCCACCTGCCTGCTCCTGGCCCATATCCCTCCAAACCTTTCCTATTCATGTACTTATCCAAAGGTCTTTTAAACATTGTAACTGCACTACTTCCTCTGGCAGTTCATTCCATGCAGTTGCTTTGTAAAAAAGTTGGCCCCTATGTGCTTTTTAAATCTTTCTCTTCTCACCTTAAAAATATGCCCCCTGGTTTTGAACTCCCCCACCCTGGGAAAAAGACCCTTGTCTTTCACCTTATCTATGCCCATCATGATTTTATAAACCTCTATGAGGTCACCCGTCAGCCTCCGACGCGCCAGTGAAAAAAGTCTCAGCCTATCAGCCTACCTGATTTAACAAACAGTCCCAGCAAAATCCTAAAAAATCCTTTCTGCACCCTGGATAACAAGCATGGGGCTGGATGAACACAGCAGGTCAAGCAGCATCATAGGAGCAGGAAAACTCGACGTTTCAGGCCTAAACCTTTCTGCACCCTCTCCAGTTTAATAGTATCCTGTACAACCTCAACATGATGTTCCAATTCCTATACCCAAAGATCCGAGCAATGAAGGCAAGTGTGCTAAATGCCTTCTTAACCACCTTGTCTACCTGTGAGGCCACTTTTGATGAATTACGTTCTCAAAACTCTTACAAAGACGAACTATAAGCCATATTGCTGTCACATCAGGTTGTTGCAGCACTGGTAAAGGCTCTTTGGCTCATCAAGTCTGTACTGAACGCCAAGCACCGACCTATTCTAATCCCATTTTCCAGAACTGGTGTACTATAGCACTTCCAGCACTTGTCTAACTGCCTCTCAAAACACCTTAACAAATCTTGTTGAGAATTTCAATTCATTGCCTGGCCGCCTCTTTGTGAAGTGTTTTGGTTGTGTTAAATTTGCAGAATGTCCGAGGAAATGACGGAACAATTCACAAGCAGCAGAATGGTCTATTTCAGTTTTGCACATTTAATGTTATAATTTCTGACAAGCACTTATCAACATTTGAGTTATTTATACATGACATATGTATCCATGTAATTTTTAATTTCTTTTCCAGACTGAATTTTGGAATAAATACACTGGTAAGATATTTATAATAACCTTTTAATGTTTAATATTTAACTTAGTTATGTAACTCTTTAAAAGTACCAGACTGATTCCTGGAATGAGAGGATTGATATATGGAAACTGGATTGGTTCGGACTATATTCACTGGAGTTTAGAAGAATGAGCGGGGAATCTCATAGAAATCAATCAAATTTGAACAAGATTAAAAGTTAACATAGAAACAAAAAATAGGAGCAAGGGTTAATAAGAATGATGTCTGTGATGACTGGGGAGTCCAGAACCAGGGGCTGCAGTTTAAGAATACAGGGTAGGCCATTTTAAACTGAGATGAGGGAGAAATTTCTTCACGCAAAGAATGGTGATCCTGTGGAGTTCTCTACCACAGAAAGTGGCTGAGGCCAAAACACTGAACGTTTCAAGTTAGATATAGTTGGTATGGCTCAGGGGATCAAAGTGTACGGGACGAAGCAGTAACAGGTTACTGAGTTGGATGATCAGCAATGATCAGTGTTCCGAGGAAGGGTCACCAGACCTGAAACGTTAACTCTGATTTTTTCTTCACTGATGCTGCCAAACCTGCTGAGCTTTTCCAGCAACTTCTGTTTTTGTTTCTGATTGAAAGTGTCTGCAATTCTTTCGGTTTTTATCAGAGTGAATGGTAGAGCAGGATCGAAGGGCTGAATGGCTTACTCTTGCTCCTATTTTTTGTTTCTATGTTAACTTCTAATTAACTAAAGTGATAAAAATCCAGCAGTAAAAGGAACTAACTTAAAAAATTGTTGATTTTCTCCTGTTCTGAGCAATGATCTACATGAAATTATGTAGATTAATACCACATCCTGAAACATAATCACATAAACAGATAGGATTTGTCTTTCTGAATTGGGAACGTTGGAACTTTTCCTAAAATCATTTCTTCAACCAAATCAAAACTTTCCTTTAAAAGTCTTAATAAACCTCTGAAGTAAATTTGAAGGGAGAATGGTTGTGACTTATTAAATGAGAAGGATCTGTTTACAGTGACAAATCACTCAGTAGCCAGATTTGAAGCATTTTGGGGAAAAGGATACTAAATCTAGTAAAGGAAAGTACAAAGATATGAGGCACAAGTTGGTAATGATGGATTGAGGATCTTTCTAAAGGGTTTGGCATGGACAGGTAGTGGATTAGATTTAAACATTGCGTGCGTGAATTCACTGTAACTATTCATTCCTGTCTGGCGCAAAAATAAGTGAGGAAAAGTGACTCAATCATGGTTTATAAAAGAAACTATTAGATCTAAAGAGGAGACATATAAAATTGTCAGAAAATGCCGCAAGCCTGAGGACTGGGAGCCTTTTAATATTCAGCAAAAGAGGAAAGACATTTTGATTAACGGAGTAAATGTATAAAAATTGCAGTGAATGCAGAAACTGACTGCAAAAGCTTCAATGAAAATATGAGGAGAGGAATTTAAGGTTTTAGCAAAAACCTGTAACTCGGCTTGTGGGTGAGGTTGTTGACTTGCTCACCGAGCTGGTTCGTTCTCATTCAGACATTTCATCACCACGCTAAGTGACATCATCAATGGAGCCTCTGATGTTGTTCTGCTCCGCTTGGAATTTATACTGTCCAGTCCGTTATGGTCAGTACTGTCATTTCCGGTTTTGATCTGTATGGGTTTGTAAATGGGGTCCAATTCTATAGGTTTGTTGATTGTGGTACGTGTTGGGAACCATGCCTCTAGGAATTCCCGTGTGTGTCTATGTTTGGTTTGGGCTACTATGGTTACCTTGTTCCAGTTAAACTGATGGCCTTCATTGTCTGAGTGTAATGATATTAAGGAGAGTTTGTTGTGCCGTTTTGCAGCTAGCTGATGTTTGTGTATTCTGATGGCTAGTTTCCTTCCTGTCTGTCTGATGTAACGTTTGTGGCAATCATTGCATGGTATTTTGTAAACTATGCTCGTTGTGCGTGTTGTGGGAATGGGGTCTTTAATCCTTGTGAGTGTTTGTTATAGAGTGGCTACGAGCTTGTGTGCCACTATGATTCATTCCTATTGGTCATAGGTGCCTCGTTGTCAGTTCTGAGATGTTCCTGATGTAGGGCAGAGTGGCCAGTGTGTTACGGCGTACTGTGTCCTCTTGGTGTTGTTGATTTAGTAGGTACCTTGTGGATGGAGTTGCAGGGATATCCATTCATAGCGAAGATTCGTATAGGAGCTGTTCTTCTTTCCTGCGTAGTTCTGGTGTGTTGCAGTGAGTGGTAATAGGATCACCCAGACACAGAAGAGACTAAAGGATACAGGACAGATAACCGAGATGGACTACATGAGAATGAAACCAGAAGACACAAAAACTCCCCGCTTCAATGGACTTCCTAAAGTACACAAACTGGACATCCCCCTTAGACCCATTGTCTCCCTACCGGGCACATCTTCACACCAACTGGCCAAGGACCTATTTAACTTAGACTTAGAATCCCTACAGTGTGGAAACAGGCCCTTTGGCCCAACAAGTCCACACCGAACCTCGGAGCATCCCACCCAGACACATCCCCCTACAACCCTAACCCTAACCCTAACCCTAATCTACACCTCCCTGAACACTACAGGCAATTTAGCATGGCCTAACCTGCACATCTTTGGACTGTGGGGGAAACCGGAGCACCTGGAGGAAACCCACGCAGACACGGGGAGAATGTGCAAACTCCACACAGACAGTCGCCCGAGGCTGGAATCAAACCGGGGTCTCTGGTGCTGTGAGGCAGCAGTGCTAACCACTGAGCCACCGTGCCGCCCTATGACAGGGACTGAAACACCTAGTTGACGGAACACCCCATTCCATCCACTCAACCCACAGATTTCTCAATACCCTCAAGAACATAAAAATCAGCAACGAGATTACTGTATCCTTAGATGTCACAGCCTAATTCACATCTATTGACATCTCCCTAGCCAAAGAAACACTGGCCACATTGCTAGAGGAAGCAGGATTTCAGACCAGCAACTCACTCAACAATGATAACATACTCAAGCTACTAGATTTATGCCTCACCACACATTTCGTCTTTCATGGTCAAGTGTACAAACAGATCAATGTCACACCCATGGGGTCACCCATCTCAGGACTCATCACTGAGACAGTCATGCAAAGACTAGAACACACCACCTTCCCCCGCATTCAACCTACACTGTGGATCTGGTACGTGGACAACACATTTGTCATTATTAAACACAATAAACTAGAAGAGATGCATCACCTCATCATCAATGTATTCACTGGGGTTAAATTTACAAGAGAAGAAGAAAACAACAACCAGCTTCTGTTTCTGGACATCAGAGTTGAATGTATGACCAACAGGGAGTTCCAAACCTCATTATACAGGAAAGCGACTCACACTGACCCAATCCTCAACATCCACAAACAAAGCTGTGTTTGGACTCTACTCAAACAGGCCACCACTCAACACACCAGCACTATGCAGGAAAGTGAGATCAGGAACATATCAGAACTGACAACGAGAATCCTACGACCACTAGGAATCATAGTAGCACATAGCCCACAGCCACTTTACGACAAACACTCACAAGGATTAAAGACCCCATTCCCACAACATGCAGAACCAACATAGTTTACAAAATACCACGCAACGACTGCCACAATTGGACAGACAGGAAGGAAACTAGCCATCAGAATACATGAACATCAGCTAGCAGCAAAACGGCACAATGAACTTTCCTTAATATCAGTGCACTCAGACAATGAAGGCCAACAGTTTTACTGGGACAACAGAACTATAGCAGCCCAAACCAAACGTAGACACGCACGGGAATTCCTAGAGGCATGGTTCTCCACCCATAATGCAATCAACAAACATATAGAATTGGACCCCATATACAAACCTATACAGATCAAAACCGGAAAATACAGTACTCACCATAATGGACCGGACAGTATAAATTCCAAGCAGAGTAGAACACCATCGCTTCATCGGAGGCTCCACTGATGATGTCACCTAGCATGGTGGCAAAAAGTCTGAATAAAAACAAGACAGCTTGGTGTGCAAGTCAACAACATCATGAAGAGAGGGCGATTAATAAAGATAAATGTGGATCCCTTACAGTCAGAGGCTGGGGAAGTTATAATGGGGTGCAAAGAACTTACAGAATAATTGAACACATACTTTGGTTCTACCTTCACAAAAGTGGATAACCTCCCAGAAATGTTAGGGAACCAAGTGCCTAGTGAGAGGGAGGAATTGAAGGAAATCAGTATTAGGCAGAAAATGGTTCTGAGGAAGTTATTGTGGTTAAAGGCTGATAAATTCCCAGGTCCTGATAATCTACATCCCAGAATACTAAAGGAAGTGGCTCTGGAAATATTGGATGTATGGGCGGTCATCCATATTTAAAGGGGAGGGAATGAAAAATAAAGAGAATTATAGACCAATCAGCCTAACGTCAGAAGTAGCAAAAGTGCTAGAGACTAGTATAAAAGAAGTGTTGACAAAACATTGGAAAACATTAATGGGATGACAACACATAGGATTGAGGATGATAGTTTGGCATGGATTGAGAATTGGCTGACAGACAGGAAACAGAGAATGGGAAGAAATGGGTCATTTGGCATGTGGCAGACAGTAGCTAGTGGGTGCTGCAATGGGATGTATGTTTGGGTCCAGCAATTCATGGTCTATAGCTAACCTGATGAGGGAACCTAGTGAAACATTTCCAAGTTTGCTAATGATGGAAACTGAGCCGGATTGTGAGTAGGAGGAGAGTGCAAGGAGGCTTCCAGGTGATTTAGACAACTGATGGGGCAAACAAATGGCAGATATAGCACAATGTGGCTAAATGTGAAGTTATACTCTTCAATGTGAAAAACAGAAAGATAGCGTTTTATTTAAACTGTGATATATTAGAAAATGAGGATGTAAAAGGAGAGCTGGGGGTCCTTGTACACCAGGTGTAGACAAGCAGGTGCAGCAAGTAGCTAGGAAGACAGATGGTATGTTGGTCATCGTTGCAAAAGGTTTTGAGTTCAGAATTAAGGATGTCTTACTGCTGTTATACAGGGCTTTGGTAACACCATACCTGGAATATTGTGTGCAGTTTTGGTCTCCATACCTAAGAGAGGATATACCCATCATAGAGGGAGTACAGTGAAGGTTTATTAGGCTGATAGTGTGAAGGGCATCGCAGCATTTATTGCCCATCCCTAATTACCCTGAGAGCAGTTGAAAGTCAGTCACATTGCTGTGGGTCTGGAGTCACATGTAGGCCAGACCAGGTAAAGACAAGCAGGTTCCTTCCCTGAAGGACGTGAGTGAACCAGACTGATTTTTCCAACAATCGACAATGGATTCATGGTCGTCATTAGACTGTTAATCCCAGATTTTTAGTGAATTCAAATTCCACCATCTGCTGGGGCAGGGTTTGAACCCAGATTCCCCAGAACTTTACGTAAGTCACTGGATTAACAGTCCAGTGATATTGCCACAGTGAGCTGTTGTGATCTAGACTGCTCTGCCTGAAAGATTGGTGGAAGCAGACTCGAAAAGAATTTCAAAAGGGAAATGGAAAAGTACTTAACAAGTGGGCTGGAGGGAAAGGATAAGGCCTGTGGGACTAATTGGATAACTCATTGTCAGCAGAAGCATGATGGGCTACATTGTATTGTGATTTAATGACCGGATGGTATCAGGGATCACATTCAAATGAAGTGCATTTTAGAAATATTCACCCAACTTTTTTTCATAAGACTTCCAACTGTTCTTGTTTTCCTTGCCCACATGAGCCTGCACTAACCTCCCTCTCCAACAGCCTTTAAAACTCTTCTTTGCCAAAAAGTCTCAACAGAAGTAAATAAATGCTGACACTAATTTTACCAATGTTGATCTGAATATTAAGATATGTTAAGATTTCATTTGAGGAAACCACAAGAATTTCTCAAGCTCCAGGAGATATTTATTTTCAACGTGCTGTTTACTCGTTTGAACCGTGAATTCTTGTCCAAATCTTACAGTTCAGTTTGAAGAGACTGTCATAATCTACACCTCCTGCATCATTTCTTACCCTGTTCTCTTGAGCCTCTTATCTTTGTTAGAATCAGGTTTCTCCAGTCTCTCGCTGTTCACTGATGTTAGGTTCTGTTCAATGTTACAATATTCTATCCTGACAACCTGACCTTGACATAAGAAAAAGGTAAAGGTGAAGTTGCCAGAGTCTTATGGAGCTATAGGGCTGCACTCTGATTGTGAGAGGACTAGTGGTGGTAGTGGTTTAACCCAAGGGTTATCACATCTCAAAGAAAGGAGGGAGGTTGAGAAGAAAAGCCTCCATGGTAACCTTAGCCAGTACAGGATTTGACCCCATGCTGTTGGCATTGTTCTGCATTGCAAACCACCCACCCCACCAGATGAGCTAACTGACCACCTCTTCAGCTGGCCAATTAATTTTGTAGACCTTGCTAAAGCTCAACCATTTACAGTAAAATCATTCGTAATCTCAGTCATGTTAGGGTTTAAGGAGGTTTGGTGGTATCCAGCTGCACCAAGTAAATGGAGATTTTAAATGGATTTGGAATCAATTTTAAAGTTTTTTTGGTCCTACATTCTACACATGATATTTCTCTAAGATTGGAATAGTGCAAGTTCTTATAGCTGGACATCTGAGTTGGTTCACACCATGTGTGGGAAGCAATGGCCCAGCGGTATTATCACTGGACAATTAATCCAGGGACCCAGATAATGTTCTGGGGACCTGGGTTCGAGTCCTGCCATGGCAGATGGTGGAATTTGAGTTCAATAAATATCTGGAACTAAGAATCTAATAATGACCATGAGTCGATTGTCAGGAAAAACCCATTTGGTTCACTAATGTCCTTTAGGGAAGGAAACGGTCATCCTTACCTGGTCTGGGCTCCATGTGACTCCAGACCCACATTGATGTGGTTGACTCTGGGCATTTAGGGTGATAAATGCTGCCTGGTCAGCAACATCCTCATCCTGCGAATGAATAAAGAAATTGAATTCAAAAAGTAATGAAGTTATTGTGGTTCATTTTCAGATGGAAACCAGTGTGACTCTAATCCTTGCCAAAATGAAGGGAAGTGTAAGGATGGTATGGGCTCCTATGCCTGTTGGTGTCAACCAGGCTTTCAAGGCAAGAACTGTGAAAACGGTAAGGTAAACTAGCAAGGTCATGCCCTCAGTGAGCACAGCTCAGTCCTGTGCCATATGCCATGCTAGTGGGAGTGAAAGATGACTTGTGTTTCAGTAGTGCAGTTCCCAGCCTCAGAATATCTTAAAACCAATGAAGTGCACTTTGTAGTACAGTTGTCATTGTAATAATGTTGGAACATGACAGTTAATTGGACAGAGGCTGGCCTTGACATCAAATCAACCAAATCTGGTATCCAAGAAACCTGGTATTTCTGTTTTTGTTTAAATTCACTCTCAGAACCAACTCAACATCTCCTGATAAGAAAGCCCCTCAGCCCTATGTACCTGCTCCGCAATGTTTCCAATTTCAGTATATCTTTCTTTAGATAAGGTGCCCAAAATTATATTCCAGCTGTGGTTTGACCAGTGCCTTGTACAATTTTAGCACAAATTCCCTAGTTCCATACTCCGTTCCATTTGAAATAAAGACTAACATTCCATTTGCCTTCCCTATTGCCCACTGAATATGGATGCCAGCTTTTTGTAATTTATGTATCAGAACTCCCACACCCCTCTATTCTGTAGCTTTTTGTGGTCTTTCTCTATTTAAATAATACCCAGCTCTTCGGTTCTTCGGCTAAAGTGCATAACCTCACGTTTTCCCACTTGAATTCACCCTGCCAAGTTTTCGTTCACTCACTTAACCAGACTTTATCCCTCTGCCATCACTTTGCATCATCCTAACCACTTGTCTTCCCACCTGTTTTTGTATCATCCACAAACTTGGTGATAGTACATTCACTTTCCTCATCTAAACCATTGACATATATTGTAAATTATTGTGGCCTCAGTACTATATCATTTCCCACCAATTCTCATGTTTCCTGTGAATCTAGCTATCGCACATTTACTCCCTGCGTCTAAGTTATTAATGTAAATTGTAAAACATGCTTATCCTGCAGGACTGTACTCGTCACATCTGACCAATCAGACAAAGATCAATTTACACATACTCTCTGTTTTCAACCAGCCGGCCAATCCTCTATCCATTCTCATTCATTCCCCTTAAACTATAATCTTTTATTATTACATAATAACCTTTAACATCGACTGAGGTAAAAAGGAACTGAATTCTAAAAATGGTGTAAATGGCTCAGGTATGCGAAAGAGCTGAGAGAATACGTCTGAAAAGTTAGTTGTGAGCTACCAATTGTTGATTTCTCAGTCACACAGGACCGTCTGGATTAGGGTTAGGGTTAGTTAACCTCTGGATTAGGGTTAGGGTTAATTAACCTCTGGAAATCTGCTCCACTGGGACTTGTGTGACATAAATGCAGGAGGTTTAATAGCAGTGCATCTTTCCAATGTTACCTGTCAACATTTTCCTAATCAACCTGGTCAGGGACATTTTGACACATCCCTGGAACTTGTGGGACTGGCACCAGGGATCTTAGCTTACAGGTAGGGACACTACCATTGCACCACAAGAACCCTGAGTAATATACATATGTGGGTACCTCAAATATAACACAGATGCCAGTGAATGAGACTCAAGGGCCCAATCAATTGAATAGGTAATGAAAGATTTTCCCTGTCAGACACAGAGTTAAAAGGACCATATTTGTGTAGGGAATGGTCCAGGTACTTGTGATTGAGCATCTTCATTATATCAACTATTTAATGTGAGATTGACCTTTGTATTCCCAGTATCATTGTTAACCCATATTAATTTACATTGTTACTGATGCTTGTGGAATATTGTTGGTAATGTCTTTATTTGAGAGTCGTTCGGTAAATTTGGTCATCTTGGTTTACAGTTATCTAAAGCAGATTGTAAACATTGTTTTGTGTTCCTGCAGAACTGGTAAGATTGTGCAGTTTGGATAATGGAAAATGTCATCATTTCTGCAAAATAGATTCAGGAAAAGGAGTGAAGTGTGCATGTGCCCCAACCTACAATCTCCATGCTGATCAACATTCCTGTATCCCTGCAGGTAACAACTACAGTATCATATCCTCTTAATAAAGTTATCCTGAGGTGATAGCACAGACACAGGCCATTCTGCCCTGTGCTCTAGGTAGGGTCATGTTGCCGTCTCTGGGCCTTCTTCAATGATGTTCCTTCTTTATAAAGGTGAACTAACCCTATTCACAGTACCCAAGATGTGGTCTCACCAATGCCCTGTATAATGATGGCAAAACATCCCAACTTTTATATATTTTTCTCCTTGCAAAAAAGCCAAAGTTTTGTCTCCTTTCCTAATGATTTGGTGAAACTGCACTTGAATTTTCCATGATTCTTGGGCCCCATATCCCTCTGGCAATATTTCTCATTTAACTATTCTCACTGCCAAAGTTGACACTGTCACATTTTCTCACTTTATACTCCATCTGTCATGGGTTTTAATGTCCCTATCTCTGAGCCAGGAGGCCTGGGTTCAAGTCCCACCTGCTCCAGATGTGTGTAATAACATCTCCGAATGGGCTGATTAGGGAATATCTGGACCCTGTCTGCCAATTTATATTTTAGTCTTATTCTCTGAACCTATTGATATCCCTTTGTAGATATTTTCAGTGAAATCTTTCTGCTGCCTTCGACAGCACTGCCAAGTATGTGATAGAGAGTCACGCTGGGGTGCTTTCCAAATGCATCCCCATTCCCATGTGGAATCACAGGCAGTTCAACGGCAATTAATTCACTCAGTTCGAGTCCCAGTTAGATGTGAGTTTACGTTATTTTGTTTTTATTCCAGAAAAACAGATGAGACACCTGGAAATGTAGTGGAGGCAGTTTCAATTGAGGTATTCAAGAAGGACATTGCACGGTTATTAGGATAGTAATGGTGTGCAGTGTTTTGGAGAAAGGCAGGAGATCGGCACTAGGGGAATAGAACCAGTGCAGACATGATAGCGAAAAGTAAGCATCACGTGTTTATTCATTTCTTTCTTTCTTTTTGGACAGTGGAACATGCGTGTGGACGAATAGCACCAATCTATGCTGTGCGATCTCTTGATACCCAATCCGTGCCAGATTCTGAAACTAACAGCACTGTCCCAGTCAACGCGTCTCTACATAACATGACAGATACTCCGCACAGTAATAACATCAAGGCTGTTTCCAACAGCAGTAACATTACAGCAGCCACTAATTATACCCACCTTAAGCCATCAGCAACAGACAATACCAGAATTGTTGGTGGTGAAGAGTGTCCCAAGGGACAGTGCCCTTGGCAGGTATGTCCTCTATGTTTTAAAGAAAGACAGACCCTATAATCAGAGGGATCACAGCCCTTTGTGGGTAAGCAATGGCCTAGTGGTATTATCACAAGGCAATTAATCCAGAGACTCAGATAATGTTCTGGAGATAACAAGCATGGGGCTGGATGAACACAGCAGGTCAAGCAGCATCATAGGAGCAGGAAAACTTGACGTTTCGGGCCTAAACCCTTCATCAGAAATGGGGGAGGGGAAGAGGGTTCTGAAATAAATAGGGAGAGAGGGGGAGGCGGATAGAGGATGGATAGAGGAGAGGATAGGTGGAGAGGAGGCAGACAAGTCGAAGAGGTGGGGATGGAGCCTGGAGATCTGGGTTTGAATCTCACCATGGCAGATGTTGGAATTTGAATTTAATAAAAATCTGGAATTAAGATTCCAGTAAAACCTATCCAATTCACTAACGTCCTTTCGGGAAGGCGACTGCCATCTTTACCTTGCTCTCTCTCCATGGATGCTGTCTGAGCCGTTGTGATCTCCAGCATTTGTTCCTTTTGGTACAGATTCCAGTGTCTGCAGTAATTTTCTCCTGCCATCCTTACCTGGTCTGGCCTACATATGACTCCAGACCCATGGCAATGTGTTTGACTCTTAACTGCCCCCGGGGATGGGCAATAAATGTTGACCCAACCAGCAAATGCCCACATTCATGAATGAATAAAAAGAAGCCCTGGCACTTTGGCACTGCATCTCACAGAGGTAAAGTTATGGTGGGAAGTGGAGTGGATCTCCATCTTACTATGAGGTCCCCTTGAAGGGTCACAGCTCGGTTTGCTCAGTTAGCTGGACAATGTTGCTGACAGTGTGGGTTCTACTTTCATACTGGCTGAGGTCACCAGGAAGGCCCACCTGCTCATCCTTACCCCCAGGCTGTGGTGTGGTGAACCTCAGCTTAAAATCACCTCCTGTTATCTCTCTCTCTCTCTCTCTCTCTCCCTCTCTCTGAGAAAGCAGCCTATGCTTCCCTGGGATAATAGGTACTGCAGATGCTGGAGAATCCGAGGTAACAAGGTGTGGAGCTGGATGAACACAGCAGGCCAAGCAGCATCATAGGAGCAGGAAAGCTTGACGTTTTGGGCCTAGACCCTTCATCAGAAATGGGGGAGGGGAAGAGGGTTCTGAAATAAATAGGGAGAGAGGGGGAGGCGGATAGAAGATGGATAGAGGAGAGGATAGGTGGAGAGGAGGCAGACAAGTCAAAGAGGTGGGGATGGAGCCAGTAAAGGTGAGTATAGGTGGGGGGGTAGGGAGGATTCATGGTTGAAGAAGTAAATGTGGAGGCAGAGGCGGCGGAAAAACTGCTCAATATCCAAGCGTGAGCGGTGTTCGTTGATATGTGCGTGGAGGGGGACCTTTACTGGCTCCATCCCCGCCTCTTTGACTTGTCTGCCTCCTCTCCACCTATCCTCTCCTCTATCCATCCTCTATCCGCCTCCCCCTCTCTCCCTATTTATTTCAGAACCCTCTTCCCCTCCCCCATTTCTGATGAAGGGTCTAGGCCCAAAACGTCAAGCTTTCCTGCTCCTATGATGCTGCTTGGCCTGCTGTGTTCATCCAGCTCCACACATTATTATCTATGCTTCCCTGGGACTGCTGTGACTTACTTTCAGGAAGAGGATTATGGATACTCTGATCCCAGGTGACTGGAGCTTGAAGCCGATAGAGTCAGGCCAGGAACCATTTTTTTTTCATTCACGGGATGAGACCGTCTCTTGCCAGGCAGCATTTATTGCCCATCCCTAATTGCCCAGGGCAATTAAGAGTCAACCACATGGCTGTGGGTCTGGAGTCACATGTAGGTCAGATCAGATAAGGATGGCAGTTTCCTTCCCTAAAGGACATTAGTTATTAATGCCCAGTGTTCTAACGTGGGCCAGACACCTCCTGAAAATAAAACTGTCACCCCCCCAGAACCACCATCTTGATGGTTTTGTCAGATTTCCCAGATGCCATTACATCGCTTCAAGGCTGGTAAAATGCCAGCATCTTGATAAAATGACAGTCAATTGGCCAGGCTGTTAATATTATTGTTTGCCTGGAAACCATTCACGCAAATGAGAATACTCCTAGTGCAATGATCACATTGTGTTTTACTCTGGACTCCAGATTGTCACATGTGTGCAGGGATAGTGGGAAAAGACGGGAGATTGGCACTAGGTAATCGAGCCAGGACAGCGGGAGGTGATGGTCAAGTGGTATTGCTGCTGGCTCATTAATCCAGAGACTCAGGTCTGGGGACCTGGATTGATAATCCCACCACAGCTAACGGTAGAGTCGACCTGCTGTGTTCATCCAGCCCCATGCTTGTTATCTCGGATTCTCCAGCATCTGCAGTACCTTTTATCTCACAGCTAACGGTAGAATTTGAATTCAAGAAAGAATCTGGAAGCAAGAGTTTAAATGATGAACATGAAACCATTGTTGGGAAAATCACACCTGGGCAGTGCCCACGACTCTGTGAATCAATTTAAAAACAAAAGCTGTGCTTGGCCATGTGCTTGCATATTATAACCAATTTGTGGTTCTTTATCATCTCCTCTTAATCCTCAGTGCATCCAGGAAATTTCTGGCTGCAAACTCTATTTCCCTCTCCACGGATTTTGAGTACTTCCAAAATATTCTATTTATGTTGCAGATTTCCAGCATCTACAGTATTTTAATTTGAGTAAAGGAAAGGGCTTCTGATGGATGGTAGAAGCAGCTGTTAAAGATGCTGCAGCAGGGCCCATAGAAAAATTCTAAACAATCAGGCAAAGCCAACATGGTTTTGTGAAAGGGAAATAATTTTTAACCAACTTGTTGGAGTTCTTTGAAGAAATAGCACTTGCTGTGATTATAGGGAAACCAGTGAACGTATTTAGATTTCCAGAAGGTGCCAAGTCAAAGTCTATTGCAGAAAGTAAATTCTCATACAGTTGGAATAACGTAAAAACAGCCTGCGATTCATGGATATCAGACTCGAATGCTCATACTTATGACGGAAAGCCAATTTAATTTTAGTTTTAAAGACCTAACATGTGAACATTTTCTAACTTACCAATTGTGTTTTATGTTGTATTATAGTATTTTCCAACTCGTGTGTAAATCAACTTAGAACTGTATTCAGGAAATGGAACCCATTCATAAACTGCCTGCATTGGCATGGAGAGAGGATTGACTAGTAAACAGGGTATAGGCTTTAAAACAAAAACAAAGTTGCTGGAAAAGCTCAGCAGGTCTGGTAGCATCTGTGAAGGAGAAAACAGAGTTAACGTTTCAGATCCAGCAACCCTTCCTCAGAACCGGACACAAAACATTAACTCTGTTTTCTCCTTCACAGATGCTGCCAGACCTGCTGATCTTTTCCAGCAACTTTGTTTTTGTTCCTGATTTACAGCATCCACAGTTCTTTCAGTCTTTGCTTAGAGTGAAGGCATTAATGAGTCACTTTCTGGTTGGCAAGACATAACAAGTGAGTACCGCTGGCCGGGTCCAGCATTTATTGCCTGTCCCTAGTTGCCCTTGAGAAGGTGGTGGTAAGCTGCCTTTTTGAACTCGAGATAAAAGGTACTGCAGATGCTGGAGAATCTGAGATAACAAGCATGGGGCTGGATGAACACAGCAGGTCAAGCAGCATCATAGGAGCAGGAAAACTTGATGTTTCGGGCCTAAACCCTTCATCAGAAAA
>JAHRHZ010000016.1:63448780-63466517 GCA_024137785.1 Ginglymostoma cirratum | reverse complement strand
GTGTGTGTGTGTGTGTGTGTGTGTGTGTGTGTGTGTGTGTGTGTGTGTTTCAAACTTGCACAAAGGTGAGCTACAAATTCCCCATGATCAATTACACTAGATTACAGTTAAACATTTTCAGCAGCTCAGGTCCTACTTTCCCAAAAATGGACCCAATAATCCAGGAATCTGATGATCTGAAGAAGAGTCACTGGACTCGAAAAGTTAACTCTGCTTCCTTCCACTGACTACATTGAGGAAACGAAGCATAGACTGGGTGATCACTCCGCAGGACATCTATGCTCTGCCCACAAAAAAGACCCTGAGCTACCTGTTGCCTGCCACCTTAACACACCACCCTGCTCCCTGACCAACATCTCTGTCTCTGGGTTGGTGCAGTGTTCCAGCAAAGCTCAGCACAAGCTGGAGCACTGCACCTCATTTTCCACTTGGAGACCCTGCAGCCCTCTGTACTCAATATTGAGTTCAACAATTTTAGGGCCTAAACTCTCCCATGTCCTAACCCCCCACCCCACACACCAGACTTTGCTATCACATCGCCTGCCATTACACACCCCCTGTTGTTAGTCACTAACAGTCCCCATTAACAGCTATTCACCCTCACAGCCTGATCATTATCAACTCCTTTATCTATCCAACTGTTCTTCTCTCTCTTTGGGCTCTATCCCTGCCTAATAGTTACTCCTTACCCCTCACCCCCACCCTATTTTCTGCATATAAACTGACATTTTCCTCACTACTATCAGTTCTGGGGAAGGGTCACTGGACCTAAAGCATTAACTCTGATTTTTTCTTCACAGATGCTGCCAGACCTGCTGAGCTTTTCCAGCAACTTCTGTTTTTGTTTCTGACTTACAGCATCCACAGTTCTTTTGTTTTTTATAGGCTCAAACCTGTTTTCTCTCTCACTGACTTCTTTCTATTTGGTCTTACTATGGGTATTTTCAGCGCAACCTGTTTGGAGATGTTGTGACATATCTCTGGAGCTGGTGGGACTTTTTTTTATTCACACTTGGAACTTGGGCATTACTGGCTGCTCAGAATTTTATTGCCTGTTCCTAGTTGCCCCTTGAGAAGGTGGTGGTGAGCTGCCTTCTTGAACCGCTGCAGTCCACCTGCTGTGAGTTGACACAAAATGCCTTTAGGGAGGGAATTCCCAGGCCACAAAGCCAGGTCTCCTGGCCCAGAAGTAGGAATACTACCACTGTCCCTAAACCAATTAACTCACCATTCTCCCATCCTGGATGGTTGGCAGGATTTGAACCTGGTTCCTTGGATTAATAGACTAGCAATAAGATGACTCGGCTGTCACTTCTGAGATAGCAAGAACTGCCAATGCTGGAATCAGAGATAATACAGTGTGGAGCTAGAGGAACACAACAGGCCAGGCAGCATGATGCTGTGTTCCTGCAGCTCCACAATGTGTTATCTATAGGCTGTCACTTCTTCTTTGCAGTTATTGCACGTTTTTCCTTTGCAACAGGTGAGCACAACGTTGATAAAATTGAACACACGGAGATGTACCACGAGGTGGAGAGAGTGGTGATGTATCCAAAGTACAATTCCAGTCGGAGCCGGTATGACCACGACATTGCATTAATCCTGCTGAAAACACCGATACAGTTCAATAGCTTGGTCATCCCCATCTGTGTCCCTGAGAAACGCTTTGCTGAAAAGGTGTTAATGGCACAAGCTTATGGGATGGTTAGCGGCTGGGGCCAGCTCGCTGACAAGGGACCTACTGCAGTACTGCTTCAGAAAATCGACGTCCCTTATGTCGATCGCAGTACATGCAAAGACTCCAGTAAATACAGCGTCACTGGGAACATGTTCTGTGCCGGATACCCAGATGGAAGTAAAGATGCGTGTCACGGAGACAGTGGGGGTCCTCATGTCACAAACTACAAAAATACATGGTTTTTAACAGGCATTGTTAGCTGGGGTGATGGTTGTGCAGTTTCTGGAAGATACGGCTTTTACACCAGAGTATCACGGTATTACAGTTGGATTAAAAACACAATCGGGTACTGAATGAAGTGGAATAGGACAGTGTTAAGCGCATGCAGATTCGGTAAGTGGGAGCTTTCCAAATAGAATATATATATACTAGACATATAAAAGTTTCTTACTGACAGGAGAATGTGTGAAACCTGCAGCTTGGAACAAAATACTACATTAAATCTTTGGAGTTGCTGACAAGCATTTATCAATCAGTTTTTAGAACTATGTTTCAAACTTTACTCTGGGCTGTTCTTAGCTAATAAATGGAAGTTCTGCCTCCATTATCCTCGTGTTTTCAATTGTTCAACTCACTTCTCAATCATTTAAGGGATATTCCAGAAATTTCAGAATAGATACATTCCAACAAATGAGAGAAATACTAAAGGAAGGATCTGCCATTTTGCTTAACAGAAAAGGTCAAAGTTAGTTTCAGACTCAGAGATAAGACGTATAATTCCACAAGGATAAGTGGTGATAAGTGGCAAGTCAGAAGGGTAGACAGAATGTAAAAAATTAGCAAAGAATTAGTAAAAGATTAAAAAGGAGGGGAAAATTAGAGTATGAGAGAAAATTAACCAAATATGTAAATAAAGGGCAGAAAAAGTTTTTTTCAGATGTTTAAAAAAGAAAAGAGTTAAAATGTAAGCATCAGTTTGACAGAAAGTAATTCTGGGAAATTCATAATGCCGGATAAAGAGAAAGCAGGCAAATTGAACAAAGATAGTAGGAAGTGCAGATGCTGGAGAATCTGAGATAACAAGGTGTAGAGCTGGATGCACACAGCAGGCCAAGCAGCATCGGAGGAGCAGGAAAGCTTGACGTTTTGGGCCTAGACCCTTCTTCAGAAATGGGGGAGGGGAAGGGGGTTCTGAAATAAATAGGGAGCGAGGGGGACGTGGATAGAAGATGGATAGAGAAGAAGATAGGTGGAGAGGAGACAGACAGGTCAAGAAGGCGGGGATGGAGCCAGTAAAGGTGAGTGTAGGTGGGGAGGTAGGGAGGAGATAGGTCAGTCCAGGGAGGACGGACAGGTCAAGGGGGCGGGATGAGGTTAGTAGGTAGGAGCTGGGGGTGGGGACAAATTGAACAAATATTTTGCCTCAACCTTCTATATTGAGGATACAAATAGCATCCCAGAAGTAGCTGTAAATCGGGAATTAAAAGAGGCAGAGGAACTCAAGGTAATTACAATTATTAGGCAATTAGCACTGAGTAAATTTCTGGAACTGGTCTCCAGGTCCTGATGGATTTCATCCTAGGGTCTTAAGAGAAGTTACCAGTAAAATAGTTGATGCATTGGTTTTAATTTTCCAAAGCTCATTAGATTCAATGAGGTTCTTTTAGATTGGAAAAAAGCTAATGTTTATTCAAAAGGAAAGGGAGGAGGAAAGCAGGAAACAACGGGCCAGTTAACAACATCTGTCATAGGGAAAATGTTAGAAGCTAATATTAAAGAATATAACAGGGCACTTGGATAAGTTCAAGGTAAGACCCAGCACGGTTTAGTCAAACGGAACTAGCTAATGTTTAAGTAATTTATTGGAGTTTTTTGAAGAAGTAACTAGTGCTGATGACAAAGTGGAACCAGTGGGTGCATTGCATTTAGATTTGCAGAAGGCATTTGATAAAGTCTGCATGGTAACCAGAGTGAGACTGATTGAAGATAATGGGAGGAGAGATAGGCACCAAGGACAGAACAATGTTTGGGAAGTCAGTTAGAATCTCACACTGCCTGACAGAGATGGAAGCAGATTCAACAAGGGCTTTGACAAAGTGATGGATAAACACATAAGAAAGTTAAATTTACAGGGCTGCACAAAATAGAAAATATTTCAAAACAAAGGAGATTTTAACAGCTCTCCATTAGACCATAAGATAGAGGAGCAGAATTAGGCCATTCAGTCCATCCAGTCTGCTCTGCCATTCGACCATGGCTGATATGTTTCTCAACTCCATTTTCCTGCCTTCTCCCCATCACCCTTGATCCCCTTACTAATCAAGAACCTATCTATCTCTAACTTAAAGACATTCAAAGACTTGGCCTCCACAGTCCTCTGCAGCAATAAGTTACACAGATTCACCACCTTTTGGTTGAAGAAATTCCACCTCGTCTCAGTTCTAAATGGCCCTCCCTACATTCTGAGGCTGTACCCTTGGGTCCTAGTCTCTCTTACACGTGCCAACAGTTTCTCCATGCCCATTCTATCGAGGTCTCTTCTGTACATTTCAATTAGATCCCTCTCATCCTTCTGAACTTCATTGAGTACAGGACCAGAGTCCTCAACTGCTCCTTACATCCCAAGCCCTTCATCCCCAGGAACATTCTTGTAAACCTCCTCTGAATCGCCTCCTATACCAGCACATCCTTCCTTAGATACAGGACCCAAAACTGCTCACATTTGTTCTTGATCCAGGTTCTGTGAATAGGACACGCAAAACTTTACCCACAAGGATTTCTCCTTCTTTCCAAACAGTTAAACGAATCCAGAGGCAAAAGGAAAGGACAGATTTAAAATGACTTGTATTTATGCAGTTGCCTCCAATGTTGTAAAACTTCCCAAGATACTTCTCAAAAGTACAATGAAACAAAACATGACACTGAGGCATGTAATGGAATATTTTTGACAGGTGACCAAAAGTTTGGTTAAAGAGGTTTGTTTTTAATTCTGGAGAAATCTAATTCAAGAATGAAACCTGGCCAAATGGACCCTAAATGTATTTTTTTTTAACTGGAGGTCTTTAATGAGTCGATTCAGAAGATGCTGCAGTGTACTTTTAATACAAAGAATAAAACATTTATTAGACAAGAAGTACATGAACTGTTTCACAATAAACAACACAAACAGATGAAAAGATTTTGTTAGGGGTATCAGAAAAAGATTCAAAGTAACACTACTCCTTTTATTCTAGTAGTGTTCTTACAAACACCCCATCGTCAATGAAGAGTTGCTACCATCCCGCACTGAATTTCCTTGCTCACACTTCGAGACGGTATATCTGCAATCAGGGATAAAAGGTACTGCAGATGCTGGAGAATCCGAGATAACAAGCATGGGGCTGGATGAACACAACAGGTCAGGCAGCATCATAGGAGCAGGAAAACTTGACGTTACGGGCCTAAACCCTTCATCAGAAATGGGGGAGGGAAGGAGGGTTCTGAAATCAGTTTGCTTTCAGTGAATTTCTGTACAATCACTGGATACTACTTCAACTGGTACCTTTTCCAGAACTACTAAAACCGTAAATTCAACTCACTAAGACTTTAACATCAAAAACAAATACAGGCTTTCCCTAACCTCAACATCCTGCAGCCTTGACTCCACTCTCTGTCACCCGTAGATACACTTCCTGACTCCCTTTCTGGATTGTTCCCACTTTCTATGACACTGTAGCCTTGTCGCTAAGTACAGTCTCACCTTTTTATTTGGTAATGCACTGGACGCGTCAACCACAGCACCTCACTTCAACGTTGTGAAACTTCATTCAGATGTTTGTAAATAGAACAGACCCCCAGGTCCTCTGAATGTTTCACAGAGAATGCGGTGCAGGTTATTTTGCACACAACAAGATCTCACAAACAGCCCTCAGACAAGGAGTTGAGTTTTTCATTTTGGCTGGTCTTGGTTGAGAGATGGATGGTGATCAGGGAGCCACATAGCTCTCTGCTCTCCTTTGAAGAGTGTCCAGAATTATGCATAGGGAGCTCGCTGTGGCTGAACATCCCCTCCAGATGCAAACACTTCCAGCTAAAGGAAATACAGTGCCTCATCAGCTCCCAAAGCATTTCACAAGCAATAGATCACAGAGCAAGGTCAATGACCTTTTATCAGAAAGGGAAAGTGTGAGCTTTCCAACTTCCTGGAACATTCCTGGTATCTTCCAGTTCTGATAAAGGCCATTGACCTGAAACATTAACAGTGTTTCTCTCTCACTGATGTTGCCCGACCTACTGAGTTTCTCCAGCACTTTCAGTTTTTATTTCAGATCGCCAGAGACCTCTGACTGCCACTCGCAGAACAAATCTAAAATGAAACAACATTATGTCTCCCCTTCCTTAACACACAAAATACAAAATATAAATTCAATTTAAAGCTGTAGTCTGCTGTTAACAATTGAAAGAGGCTTACTGTGTAGTTCCACCATTCCATCTGTCGAGAAATTTTAACAAATCTCTTTGTGCACCATTGCTGGGTTACATCGTGAGTTTTGATAGGGGCCTATTAATTAATGTCGTGACAAGCTGTAATGTAAACAATTTATACTAACAGTAGAAGTGGGAAACCTTAGCCTGAGGTCATGATGCATGAATAATTCACCAACTTTTTCCACTTAACACCAGCCCTTAGTTTTATCATATCTAGGCTTAGCCTCTTTCACAATAAAACAATCATTTGAATTATCAATGCGGCTCAGAATTTTCCAACGTTATGATCTTGAGTGAGGCCAATAGAGTTTTTATTATTTTATCTTGCAAATCTGAAAACCCACATCTTTGCCTAAAGAAAGAAGTCACGACAATCATGATTGAAACCAAAAGCTTTTCACCATGACACAATTAAAGGCCATAAATGCCATGAACTACACCCGATCTTCAGCAATATATTACATTAAAGATGTTAAAAGTTCAACGAGGACCTAATCAAAACCAATCATTCTTCTTCAGGTTATGGGGAGTGGGATCCCACATGGCTCTATCCTGGACCCTCAGCTTTTTACAATTGATATCAATGATGTGGATGAGAGAATTGAAGGCATGGTGGCTAAATCTGCAGGCAATGCAAAGAAAAGGAGATTTGAAGTTATTACGGTGACATAACTTTGACACAGGCTGATACAGGTAGGAACAGGAGCAGGCCATTCAGCCCGTCAAATGTTCCCCACCATTCAATACGATCTTGGCTGATCAAACATTTCATTTTCGCCTACCTCATTCCCATAACTTTGTACACAACTGGGAATGAGAATTTCTATCAATCTCTACCTTAAACATAATCAAAGACTGACCTTCCACAGCCATCAGGGGTGGAGAATTCCAAAGGTTCACAATTCTTTCTTTTAAAACAGTTTCTCCTCATCTTGTGGCATCTGCCCTATTTTTAAATTGTGTCCCATGGATCTCGACTCCCCACCCAGGGGAAACATCTTACACACATCAACACTGCCTATCCCTTTAAGTATTTTGCAATTTTCGTTGAGATCACCTCATATTCATCAGAACTCTAGATCAGCTTGAATGAGAGTTAAAAAATCAGGCAGACAGTGTACAATATGGGACCAGAAAGATGGTGCCAAGGGAAGGATTTTAGGTTCCTGTGGTGTGGCTGCAGGGTGACCAGGGATGGGAACTGAATATTCTGTTTTTAGGAAGGATAGACAGAAAGGAAAACAAAGTGAGGTACCTTTGCTGGTTGAAGAGGACAGTAACACAATAGTGAGGAAGAATCTTAACTCCAGTGACGTGAAGTTTGTATGGGCAGAGCTTAGAAACATCGAGGGGCGGAAAACATCAGTGGATGTAATATATAGAACTCTGCACCAAACTATCGTAGCAATATTTATACAATGTCGGGCATTAAACACACAATTAGAAATCCAAGCAATACAGGTCCAGCTGTAATCCTCAGTGAATTTAACCTGCATATGGATTGGGCAAATCAAATCAGTAATAATACCATAGGGGAGGAATTCCTGGAGAGTGTACAGGATGTTTTCTGGATCAATACATTGAGGAACTAACTAGATAACCGGAGATAGCAAGAACTGCAGATGCTGGAGTCAGAGACAACGCAGTGTGGAGCTGGGGGAACACAGCAGGCCAGGCAGCATCAGAGGAGCAGGCAAGCTGACGTTTTGGGTTGGGACCCTTCTTCAGAAATGTCAACTTTCCTGCTCCTGGGATGCTACCTGGCCTGCTGTGTTTCTCCAGCTCCACACTGTATTGTAACTAGAGAACCAGCCATTCTAGATTGAGTATTGTGCAATAAGAACATAACATAAGAACGTAAGAACATAAGAACATAAGGACTAGGAGCAGGAATACGCCATCTGTCCCCTTGGGCCTACCCCGCCATTTAATAAGATCATGGCTGATCTTTTTGAGACTCAGCTCCACTTACCCGCTCACTCACCATAGCCCTTAATTCCCTTACTGGTCAAAAATTTATCTAGCCTTGCCTTAAAAATATTCAGCAAGGTGGCTTCAACCGCTTCACTGGGCAGGGACTTCCACAGATTCACAACCCTTTGGGTGAAGAAGTTCCTCCTGACCTCAGTCCTACATCTGCTTCCCTTTATTTGGAGGCGATGCCCTCTAGTCCTAGTTTCACCTGCTAGCGGAAACAACCTCCCTGCCTCCACTTTATCTATTCCCTTCATAATCTTATATGTTTCTATAAGATCTCCCCTCGTTCTTCTGAATTCCAATGAGTATAATCCCAGCCTACGCAGTCTCTCCTCATAATCCAACCCTCTCAACTCTGGAATCAACTGAGTGAATCTCCTCTGCACCCCCACCAGTGCTAGTATATCCCTTCTCAAGTAAGGAGACCAAAACTGCACACAGTACACCAGGTGTGGCCTCACCAGGACCCTGTACAGCTGCAGCATAGCCTCCCTGTTTTTAAACTCCATCCCTCTAGCAATGGCAGGCAAAATCCCATTTGCTTTTTTAATTACCTGCTGCACCTGCAATCCTACTTTTAGCGATTCATTCTCAAGGACACCCAAGTCTCTCTGCACAGCAGCGTGCTGCAATTTTTTACCTTTTAAAACATAGATAACGAGAAAAGAATAATTATCAATCAAGCTGTGTGAGGGCCCTTGGGGAAGAGTGACCATAAGGTGATAGACTTCTTCAATAACATGGCAGGTGACATAATGGATTCTGCGTCTATGATCCTGAATCTAAAAGAAGGGGGCACGGTGGCTCAGTGGTTAGCACTGCTGCCTCATAGCACCAGGAACCCGGGTTCAATTCCACCTTCAGGTGACTGTCTGTATGGAGTTTGTACTTTCTCCCTGTGTCTGTCTGGGTTTCCCCCCACAGTCCAAAGATGTGCAGGTTAGGTGAATTGGCCATGTTAAATTGCCCATAGTGTTCAGGGGGTGTGTAAGTTAATTGGATTAGCCATGGAAAATACAGGGTTAGAGGGATAGGTTGGGGAGTGAGTTAAGTCTGGGTGGGATGCTCTTTGGAGGGTCAGTGTGGACTTGTTGGGCTAAATGGCCTGTTTCCACACTGTAAAGATTCTATGACTCTATGAAGGAAACTGCAATGATAAGAGGCACAAGTTGGCTGAGATAGAGTGCAGGTTTTACTTACAGGGATGGTGGTGGATAGGCAAACATTTAAAGGGTCCATAGAGGAACTGCAACAATTATCCATTCCTACCTGGTACAAAAATAATGACCCATGGCCTGACCATAAAGGGAAGTTAGTGGCAGCATTAGATCCAAGCAAGTGACAAACAAATAGGCCAAAAAGCATAACAGACCTGGGAACCAGGAGTGATTTTAATTCAGCACAGGAGAACATCTGTGACTAGTGATGTTCCGCAGGGATCAGTGCTGGGACCCTGTTGCTTGTAATAAATAGAAATGATTTGGAGGAGTGTGTAGGTGGCCTATTAGTAAGTTTGCAGATGACAAAGGATTGGGGAAGCAATGGATACTGAGGAGGATTGCCAGAGGATATAGGTAGGCTGGAGAATCGAGCAGAGAAATGGCAGATGGGATTTAATCCAGCCAAATGCAAACTGATGCATTTTTGAAGATCTAATACAGGAGGGAACTATAGAGTAAATGGCAGAACCCTTAGATCCAGCAACATACAGACGGATCTTGGCATGCAGGTCCACAGTTCCCTGAAAGTGGCAACACAAGTGGATAAGGTGGTCAGGAAGGCATATAGCAAGCTTATCTTTATCAGACAGGACATAGCGTATAGAAATTGGTAAGACATGTTGCAGCTGCAATGAACTGTAGTTAGACCGGATTTGGAATATTGTGTACGGTTCTAGTCACCACACTACCAGGAGGACGTGGAAGTTTTGGAGAGGGGGCAGAAACGGTTTACCAGGATGTTGCCTGGTTTGGAGGGTATTAGCTGAGGAGACATTGGAGAAAGTTGGTTGGTGAAGGCAGATACAAACAGTAATGTTTAAGAGGCATCTCAACAGGTAAATGAATAGGCAGGAAATAGAGGGATCGGACTGTGTAGGGGCAAAAGGTTTTTAGTTTAGAAAGGCATCATGTCGGGGCAGTCTTGGTGGACCGAAGCACCTATTCCTGTATTGTACTATTCTATGTTCTTTGCGGATGTAGTAGAGTTGTTCAGGGGAGCCAATGAATGTGGTTTATTTAGACTTTCAAAAGGTTTTGATAAAATCCAACAGAAGAAAGTAATGTGTAACATTAAAGCACACACGATTGGGACAGTGTTTTGAGGTGGATAGAAAATTGGTGAGCATGCAGGAAGCAAAGAATGGGAATGAATGGGCCTTTCTCCGAATGTCAGGCAGTGACTAGTTGCATACTGCGAGGACCCCAGCGATTCACAATTTATATTAATGATTTAGATGAGGGAATATCTAAATATTTGAAAATATTCAGGCGACACAAAGCTGGATTGGAGGGTGAGCTGTGAGGAGGATGCAGAGATGTTGTAATGTGATTTGGACAGGCTGAGTGAGCAGGGAATGCATGGCAGATGCAGTATAATGTGGATAATGTGGTGTTATCCATTTTGGAAGCAAAAATCAGAAGGCAGAGTTTTATTTGGTCGGCTTTAAATTGAGTAAGGGGAATGTTCCATGAGATCTGCGTGTGCCACTCACAGCAAGTAAGCCCTCAGGTACAGCAGATGGTAAGGGAGGCAAACCGTATATTGGCCTTCAATGTGAGAGGATTTGAGTACAGGAGCAGGGACGTCCTGCTGCAATTGTACAGGGCCTTGGTGAGACCACACCTGGAGTATTGTGAACAATTTGGGTCTCCTTATCTGAGGAAGGATGTTCTAGTTATAGAGGGAATGCAGTGAAGGTTTATCAAATTGATTACTGGGATGGTAGGACTGACGTATGAGAAGAAATTGAATGGGTTAGGATTGTAGTTGGTGGAGTCTGGAAGAAAGAGGAGGATCTTACAGAAACCTATAAAATTCTAATAGGACGAGGCAGGTTAGATGCAGCAAAGATGTTCCCAACAGCTGAGGAGTCCAGAACCAGGTTTAGCGTGGAATAAACCTTTTAGGACTGAGATGAGGAGAAACGTCTTCATCCAGAGAGTAGTAAGCTTGTGGAATTTAATACCACAGAAAGTGGTTAGAGCTAAAACATACGTTTTCAAGACGGAGTTAGATATAGCTCTTAAGACTAAAGGGATCAAGGGATACGGTGGGAGGGTGGGATTAAGGTTTGAACTCAATGATCAGCCATGGTCATACTAAATGGCAGAGCAGGGTGGAGGGGTCGAATAGCCTACTCCTGTCCTTATCTTCTATGTTTCTACGTCAAATTGTAACCTTTCATTGGCAGACATTTCCACATTTGCATTTATACATGAATAGCCACCAGAGGGTGCTATTACACCAAGGCCATGAAAGGTGCTTTGGAAATGAAAATTGATTTGAAAAGCAAACCCGCCAATTCTTTACCTTCGACTGCGAGGACAAGTCTAGTTTTTCAGTAAGCAGCAGAGAAGGTGTGTCATGTAGTAACGGTTCCTAAGAGAGTTTGCTGCAGGCAGGGGAGTACAAGAGAAAATCCCATTCGAGCAGAAAGGAGAGTGGGACAGATTGTCAACCAGAGTTAGGGGCTGAAAGGGTGGACTTTCAGCAGCTGGTGCCTATAACCCTGCAGGTGAATCTGGATAGCTCCTCAATAAACAGGCATCCTCACAAGACCTGGGCTTTAAGGGGAGATGTTTACCTGTCTCTCCTTACTGGGAGGCACAGAGCAAATAAAGAACATTCTCCCTTTATCACAGGACTCTCACACAGCAGAAGCTGGAATTATAGTGTAATGCTTTCCACTGAGCTCTTCAAATCTCAGGACAACATGAAAGAGAAGGCCAGGCTATAAACCGATAATCTGGTGGCTCGGTAAGAGACTAGCAGGTTTATTTGAAGATACAAACTTTCAGAATCTCGCTTACCGGATGCAGAATTTAAAAGTAAAAGATCAAAGGGTCATAGAACTGATGTGGTGTTGATCAAACCTAAGATGGTTTGATCCTCAGCAGGTCTGGCAGCATCTGTGGAGAGAAATCTGTGGAGTTAACGTTTCAGGCTGCTCTGAGGAAGGGTCACCAGACCCGAAATGTTAACTCTGTTTTCTTCTCCACGGATGCTGCCAGACCTGCTGAGCTTTTCCAGCAACTTTGTTTTTGTTCCTGATTTACAGCATCCATAGTTCTTTTGGCTTTTATTTGATATCATTATGTAGTTGCTTCAGTGATTCCTTGCCAAGAGACCAAAGGAAGAAAATGTTGTCAATGTATCTGGTGTATAGCGTTGGTCAGAGGTTCTGTGCAGCACATTTGCCAAAATTTAAATTTTTAAATCTAACAGTTAACTCTGGAGATTGGATATGCTATAATTGAGGGGTGACACAGTGGCTCAGTGGCTCGCACTGCTGCCTCACAGCACCAGGGACCCAGGTTCAATTCCACCGTCCAGCCACTATCTGTGTGGAGTTTGCACATTCTCCCCATGTCTGCATGTGTTTCCTCCGGGTGCTCTGGTTTCCTCCCACAGTCCAAAGATGTGCAGACTAGATGGGTTAGCCGTGGGAAATGTGGGGTGATATGATTGTTGGGGGGCATAGGTCTGGGTCAGATGCTTTTTGGAGGGTCAGTGTGGGCTGAATGGCCTGCTTCCACACTGTAGGGATTGTATGATTGATAGATCCTGCTCTGCAGGCTGAACAGCAAGGACACAGCCTGTTGGATCACTGGTGACCCAGCTCCATCCCTGCTGAATCTGCAGGCTCACTGCATGGCTGTCATTCAGGGCATACAATAATCAGACCAGCTGCGATAACAAACGCAACTTTAATTGCACAGTGCCTCTCTATAAAAGACAATTATTGACCTTGAATGAGTCAGCCAGGCACATCATCTTTCCACAGTCAACAAATTCTGATCAAATCAAATCAGAAGTAGGGTTTAATATGTTTTACGCAACAGATTTTTCATAAAAGCTATCCAGTACAGGGCGATCTCTCATCACACTGTGTCTGTGTGACATCTCTATCCAGTGTACAATTCATGCCAATCTCCACTCTTTCCTCAGCACCCTGTCATCTTATTTTTTCTTTACAGATATTTATCCAAGTCATTTTTGAGTTATTATTAAATCAGGTTCCATCAGCCCTTCGAGCAGTGTTTTCTAGATCACAGCAACTAACAACATCAGGAAATATCGAAATAAAAACAGGAAGTGCTGAAGAAATGCAATGCTGTCTGTGGAGAGAGAAACTGGGCTAATGTTTTAAGTCCAGTGGCTCTTCTCTTCCTAGTTTTCATTTCTTAGAAAACATCTCATCTCATTTCTGAAGAAGGGCCCCGACCCAAAACATCAACTTTCCTGCTCCCCTGATGCTGCCTGGCCTGCTGTGTCCCTCCAGCTCCACACTGGGTTATCTCAGACTCCAGCATCTACAGTTCTTACTATCTCCTCATCGCCTCTCAGTGCTTTTGCTAAATATGTCAAAATTTGTCTCCCCTGGTTAGTAATTTTCCCAGTTTCAATAACCATCACAGTGGGAACTTTTAACTTATTCCAGGCTGAATTCGGTGGTTTCTGATAGAGGAGAGAGTTGATGGTTTATAGGGGGAAACAGGGAACCTATCGCAGGGAAATGGAGTTGATAGCACAGCCAGTTTAGTCATGATCTTATTGAGTGATGGAGCAGGTGAGGGGCTGAATGACCTACTCCTACTCCTCAGTCATAACTTTTTATTAATTCCTTATCTACTCAATTAAAAACCCCTCATAATTTTGAAAACCTCTATCAAATATTCCTCAAGCTTTATCTGCTCAAGGGGAACTTGAGCAGCTTCTCCAATTTCCCCATGTGACTAAAACGTTTTTAATGTAGAAGGTGGTGTGTGGCGGGAATTCACTGCTTGAGTTGGTGGTGAAGACAGACCTAAACTCTTTCAAGAATACCTGGATCTGTACCTTAAGTACTGGAAGCTGCAGGGCTATGGGCCATATGCAGGAAGACAGGATTAGAAAGGGCATCTGGGTGTCTTTGAGTCAGCATGGACAAAATGGGCCGAATGGCTTATCATTTCAATGGTTTCTATGACACTATGGAACAGTTACTTTCATTCGTGCCTGTTTATTGTGGAACAATATACCGGTGACTAGTCTCTATCAGAATGTGAAGGGTAAACTGGCACCAAGACAGTGCATCTGATAGTGGCAACCCATAAGCAAGCTAACTTTCGGTTCTAGGTTTAGTAATTTAATATTTAAACTTTACAATTCGCTCATGCACTGTTAATGTTAATGATTAATCACATTATTGTATGCTGACTAGTCCACTGAGATCCTTCTTACTCTGTTCCAGATGCCAAGCCAATATCCCGGTAAACTAATCTTAACGAGGTTAACAGTAAGAACCCCAGATGGTAAGCCAGCCGTTTCAAGGTGGTTAACGCCAGAACACTAAATTTCACCCTGTGCCTAGTCCCAAACTAGGAATAAAATCAAAATACTGCAGATGCTGGAAATCTGAAATAAAAACAGGAAGTGCTGGAGGAAATCAGCAGGTCTCGTAGTGAAGAAAGAAATAGAGCTTATGTTTTGAGTCTGTATAAAAACCAAAAGAACTGCGGATGCTGTAAATCAGGAACAAAAGCAGAAGTTGCTGGAAATGCTCAGCAGTTCCGGCAGCATCTGTGAAGAAAAAAGACAGGGTTCTGAGAAAGGGTCACTGGACCCGAAATGTTAACTCTGTTTTTTTTTCCTTCACAGGTGCTGCTAGACCTGCTGGGCTTTTCCAGCAACTTCTGCTTTTGTTCCATATGTTGAGTCTGGTCTGACTCCTTCAGAGCATTTTGTTTTTTAAAACCAAAAGAACTGCAGATGCTGTAAATCAAGAACAAAAACAGAAGTTGCTGGGAAAGCTCAGCAGGGCTGGCAGCGTCTGCGAAGAAAAAAAATCAGAGTTAACTTCCATAGAATCCCTACAGTGTGGAAACAGGCCCTTTGGCTCAACAAGTCCACACCGACCCTCAGAGCATCCCAACCAGACTCATCCCCCTAACCTACATATCCCTGAACACTACAGGCAATTTAGCACGGCCAATCTACCTAGCCTGCACGTTTGGACTGTGGGAGGAAACCAGAGCACCCAGAGGAAACCCACGCAGACACAGGGAGAATGTGCAAACTTCATACACACGGTTGCCCGAGCATGGAATCAAACCCAGATCCCTGGCGCTGCGATGCAGCAGTGCTAACCACTGAGCCACAGTGCCACCCCAACATTTCAGGTCCAGGTCCATTCGAGGAAGTATCAATGGAACCAAAACGTTAACTCTGACTTTTTTCTTCACAGATGCTGCCAGACCTGCTGAGCTTTTCCAGCAACTCCCATTTTGTTTTTATACGTGCATGTTCCTTTGGTTGTTCACAAAAGGCAAGGCACTGACTGAACCCAACCAGCTCAACACACAGTGGCCAACATGAGATATGATTCCCTGAGTGGCCATTTGCTGAATAACGCTGATTGTGCCGATAACGATGCTGATGGATTAATTTAAGATGGTAAGTCATGCTCGCAGTGTGGTGCACTTTCTTGTACTAGATTAATAAATAGGGCTCTGTTCATTGCAGACAAATTTCAATTTAACTAAACAGGTGACAGCTATTTTCTGTCACACTGTTCAGGGTAATGTATTGACCAATGAGATTCAACATGCCTGGTTTAAATTTAAACAAATCTTGGCTGTTACTGACAGTCGTCTAACTGGTGCATTCTCCCTGGCAACACCTCCACCAATCAGGGTCCATTTTCCAACCAATCAGCACTCTCCTCTCATGCAATATTCAAATACTATTCCCCTATAACATTGGCATAATTTCAAATATCCTGAGAGAGTAAGATGAAAGACTTTGATTTAATTGATAATATTCAAGTTCTCGATTGTATTACCAAATGACTACAAGTAAAGATATAGTCACAGCTAGGCTGTTCTCTCATTGGAGAGAGACAACGAATGGTGGTTCAAACCTGAGGGTCACCGGGCTTCCAGCAAGGGGAGAGGTTGAGAAGGAGAGTCATTCTGCTGAAGGTAAATGGGCGTCTGTTCAGATATCGGACCCTCCTACTGCCTCAAATGTATATAAATATTAATATTGTATGTATTAGGGAGGTCTTTGGTTTTCTGGATTGAGTCAAATCAAATGTTTGTTTGTTTCATTGATATGATACTGTACAGAACTGAACTGCATTTGTGACGATGTATACATACAAAGGTTTTTTTATGAATAATGTATATTTTTAAAATTAAAAAGGAAGTTGAGGAGGAGTGTCCTTCATGATAACCTCAGCTGATACAGGAATTGAACCTGCACTGGAACGCATCACTTTGTGTTGTGGACCAGTCTGCCAAGCTAATCAATCCCTGAGCTGTGTGCGAGCCACTTGAGAGCTATAAGGCAGCTGCACTAATATTAAGATAACAAGATGTGGAGCTGGATGAACACAGCAGGCCAAGCAGCATCATAGGAGCAAAGGGAGGGGCAGTCGTAGTATGGTGCACTGACCTCTACATTGCTGAGGCCAGGTGCCAACTCTCCGACACCTCCTCCTACAGCCCCCTGGATCATGACCCCACCCCCAAGCACCAAACCATCATCTCCCAAACCATCCACAACCTCATCACCTCAGGTGACCTCCCACCCACCGCCTCCAACCTCATCGTTCCCCAACCCCGCACCGCCCGCTTCTATCTCCTCCCCAAAATCCACAAACCTGAATGCCCTGGTCGACCCATTGTCTCCGCCTGCTCCTGCCCCACCGAACTCATCTTCACCTACCTAGACTCCATTTTCACCCCCTTGGTCAAGAAACTCCCTACCTACGTCCGTGACACCACCCATGCCCTCCACCTCCTCCAGAACTTCCAATTCCCCAGTCCCCAACACCTCATTTTTACTATGGACATCCAGTCCCTATACACCTGTATTCCCCATGCAGATGGCCTAAAGGCCCTCCGCTTCTTCCTGTCCCGCAGAACTGACCAATCCCCCTCCACTGACACCCTCATCCACCTAGCCGAACTCGTCCTCACCCTCAACAACTTCTCTTTCAATTCCTCCCACTTCCTACAGACAAAGGGGGTGGCCATGGGTACCCACATAGGCCCAAGCTATGCCTGCCTCTTTGCAGGTTACGTGGAACAATCCCTCTTCCGCACCTACACTGGCCCTAAACCCCACCTCTTCCTCCGTTACATTGATGACTGTATTGGCGCCGCCTCGTGCTCCCACGAGGAGCTCGAACAGTTCATCCACTTCACCAACACCTTCCACCCCAACCTGAAGTTCACCTGGACCATCTCCAACACTTCTCTCTCCTTCCTGGACCTCTCTGTCTCCATCTCGGGTAACCACCTAGAAACCGATGTCCATTTCAAGCCCACTGACTCCCACAGCTACCTGGAATACACCTCCTCCCACCCACCTTCCTGCAAAAATGCCATCCCCTATTCCCAATTCCTT
>JAHRHZ010000016.1:63412886-63434252 GCA_024137785.1 Ginglymostoma cirratum | reverse complement strand
GCTGCTTGACCTGCTGTGTTCATCCAGCCCCATGCTTGTTATCTCGGATTCTCCAGCATCTGCAGTACCTTTTATCTCTAATGGATGGGAGATTGCGCTTTGGTCCCAGTAGCTCATAATGGCAGCACTTTGCTGTCAAAGCCCACGTTCGGGAAGGATTCTCCATCTCCGCTGGTCCAGCTTCTTTCTGAAGGATGGGACTGCCCGCTGTCTCTGAGCACTGTTGGTCTGCTTTATTTCTGGGCTCTGGTATATCAATCACTTGTTCACACCTTTCTAACCAACGTGCCAATGCCCAATGCCCATACCCAAGATCTCATGATAGTCAACTTAACTTTATTGTAAGTTTTTTTTAAAGTTTAGCTCAGTAGACACATATAAATAAATAAAAGGGTACACAAACTACCATCTTATCAATTCAGGAATGTCAAATTGAAGTCTGAACCAAGAACCCTCAGCATTTCTAGGATGCATTTATGCATTTTTACCAATGAGAAAAAGAGTTTCTCTGTTGAGGTGATCTTAAACAATGCCGACTAATCCCATAAGGATTTTGGAGCTTTTCAGCAAAGTATAATTTATTAAAGGTTCCAATTCTGACAGAGCTAAAGGCCAATCAGGGGACTGATTGGAAAACAAATCTAGAGCTGCCTGCATGGAAAAAAGGATCAAGGTTAAAATGAAGAAAATAGTACAGTTATAACAGGTTTCCGGTAGGAAATCAATTGAGAAGCAAACTAAATTTAAAAAATAGCTTGGATTGTCAAAACAATTAACAGTAATAAAGATGGATTACACAAAGAGGCTGGCAACTAACATAAAAGTGATTGCCAAAGTCTTCAGTAGACAATAAATTACAAAATGGTGATTCAAGACAGAGCTGATCCTGTAACCAAAAGGAAGGTTTATACACGGAGGCAGGTGGAATGGCCAAGATATGAGATGAATATTTTGCATCTCACCCAGACTCACCCCTCTATGTTATTCCTGCAACTCTACATTTCCCATGGCTAATCAATCTAACCTACACATCTCTGGACACTATGACCAATCCACCCTAAGCTACAAATCTTTGGACTGTGGGAGGAAACCATAGGAAACCCACACAGGCACAAGAAGAATGTGCAAACTCCAGACAGTTAGCTGAGACTGGAATTGAACCTGGGTTCCTGCTGCTGTGAGGCAGCAGTGCTAACCACTGAGTCATCGTGCCGCCCCAACTGAGGAGCCTCACAGGGCATTGTATGATTAATAGAAAAAGAAACCCATGCTGGGTTATGGAGAAAGGTCGAGAGGATGGTACTAAGGTTTAATGTTCATTTTGAGGCCAATTCCAGACACAATCCACTGCTTGGCTTCCTCCACCACCACTATAAATATTTATGATCTGTTACAATATTTCTAACTGGCTTTCTCTTTTACTCTTTCCCTCATTATTCATCTTTTAGCCATTCTTTGTTTTTCTTCCCACAACTGGCAGCCCATGAGCATCTCCAACAACGGAGAATGTAACAATGTGCCCCTGACATTCAGCACTGAATCTCCCTCTATCAACATCATCATTACCTATGAGGAGAAAGTGTACTGGATGTGCCATGTAAATACTGTGCCTACAAGAGCAGGTCATAGGCTAGGAATTCTACCGTGCGTGACTAACCTCCTGACTCCCAAATCCTGTCCTGCACAGCATCAAAAGACACAAGTCAGGAGTGTGTGGAATACTGCCCACTTGCCTGGATGGGTGCAGCCCCAACAACACTCAAGAAGCTTGACACCATCCAGGACAAAGCAGCCGCTTGACTGGCACCACATCCACAAACATCTACTCCCTCCACCACTGACACTCAGTAGCAGTAGTGTGTACCATCTACAAGATGCACCACGGCAATCTACCAGCTGTCCTTAGACAGCACTTTCCAAACCCATTACCAGTACCATCTAGAAGGATAAGGGCAGCAGATACGTGGGAATACCACCACCTACAAGTTCCTCTTCAAGCAACTCACCATCCTGAGTCAGAAATACATCGCTGTTCCTTCAGGGTTGTTGGGTCAAAATCCTGAAATTCCCTCCCTAACAGTACTGTTTTAAGGAGTTCAAGAAGGGAGCTCACCACTCATTTCCCAAGGGCATGAGAAATGTGAAATGAAAAATGCAGAAATTGCTGGAAAAACTCAGCAGTTCTGGCAGTATCTGTGAAGAGAAAGCAGAGTTAACATTTCAAGTCCAGTGACACTTCTTTAGAAATAAACACTGGCCCAACCAGCAATACACACATCCCATGTAAGGTTATAACAAAATGAAAACATTCTTCACTAGGGGTCATGTCACATGGAAATTAAACATCTTCCCTGGTAAACATTTAGTTTGTGTGATCCAAATTGATTCAAATTTTATGAGGAATTTTAAAATGCATTTCCCAGGGAATTATTCCTTTTCTTAGCTTTGGGTTTATCTTGTTCAGAGGAGAGCACGTGGCTGTGAGGAAGTATCTGGAGGCTCCAGCCATATCTTATGTGGGATAACTTTGATCAAGTAAATTCTCTTACTAGTCATCAAGTTTCTCTGGGTTAACTGCAATCAGACAGAAATAGTGATCGGAGCTGGGCTGGACAAGAGATACATTCATCAAGAAATTAAACAGCAAAGGAAAAAGGGACAGAGGGTAAAAGATATCAAATAAAATTTCAATCTTCGAATCTTTTTATTTAGTACTTTGTACAGAGTTTGCTTTGTAAGTGCTGCAGTTAGCAGCAAGTGTACCAGGCGATTACTTTTGTCAGTTGGTAATAAGTTCAAGTATTCAACCATGACAGAAGGACATGGCAGATTTTGCAAATAATCGAGTATTAGTTCCTTCATGCATCATGAGATGTTTGTACACCAGATACGCTGGATATGAGGCACAGCTATGTGTGAGCAGCACTACCTGTATTGTACACAACATAGATGGCTTTCTTTTACGTCTACCCAACCAGTCAATGCAGGGGGTAAACATTTTGAATAAAATGAAAGTTAAGCAGGGAAGTCACCAGTAAAACCTTCAGTTGCATTCTCAGCAAGCAAAGAGCACCTTGATCTTCAGTAAAAACCAAGGTGAGGCTGAAACATTAGACTTAATGAAAATGGAGAAGGTAACAATATACTTTAAAACCTTTCATTTTTGATGTGTCTAGGTATTCAGGGCCAAATGGGCAGAGTGCCTCAGAGCACAACTAGCTGTCTGACAATGAATTACATTCATGCATGAAGTGGTGGGTTCAATTTTTAACTCCTTCCCTTCCAATGCCTCTCAATTGTCTTCCTCCAACCAGTAAATTGCAACGAATTAGCTGGTTTAGATAAACGACCGAGCTAAGGCGTTCAGTTGCAATTATAGATTGAAAGAAGGGTGACAACTTGACTGGAATGGAAAAGTCCAAAGATTGGCAATGCAAAACCTGTCAAGGGTTGGATTTAAGGATTAGGGAGGGTTTCAACCCAATTGTTGCTCTTTCTGGTAACTCTGGCCTGAATTAGGAAGAACCTGAAGTGAAGAGTACAGACAGTACCAAGATATTTCTAAATATCAATGAGGGCAAAATGGTAATACTTAATTAATGAAGGACTAACAGGGTGGGTCAATGCACAAGGTTTGGGGACAAAGACTTCAAATCCAGAGTGTGAGTTCATTTCTCTTCTGCTTCTGAGAAGGGAGTAGAGTGATTATGTTGCCAAACTAGTTAATCCAGAGTAAATGAGTTCAAATACCATTGTGGCAGTAAACAAACTGTGGAGGTTTGACAACACAGTTCCATTTATATAACAGTTTCTTCCCATTTCAATAACCATTGGATTGAGGTATGTTACTGGGCCACTGTAATTCGCAGGTTTGGACTATTAATACTCAGGACTTAAGTGGACAGATGCCGTTGACAGTTTCAGATTTGGAATTCAGTTTTTTTTCTTAAAAACGTTGAAAATAAGAATCACTATTATCAGTAAAGATGACCGTGTAGTTTCTGGGTTGTTGTAAAAACCATCTTGTTTATTCCACCAGAAGGAAAGCCGCTGTCCTTTCTCACTCCAAGTGTATTTGTGACTCCAATCCCCACAACTTGTGTGGAGTCCTCAGTGGTCCAACGTAGCATTGCAACTTGGGTGACTGGAAAATAAGACAAAAACCTGTCCATTTAACTTAAAAAGCATCCTTGTGGAGTACAATTCTCTAGAGAAGTAACAGCACTGAGCACAGTGCAATAAACTTAACAGCAAATATTATAAATAGATAAATAACAGCAAGGATTAAATAATCAGCGAGTTTTGTACAGCTAGCAATCCTGGTTTAAAAATAATTACAAGGAAAGCAAGTGAACCACGAAATGGTGCAGAGGATAAAATCATGCTTTGTGCAGGTTGCAATGTGCAAGGTGTCCATCACATTCTAACTTCTGAATGCATAGCAAGATTCAAATTCATCAGAGACATGTGCGCTCAGGACTTTGCTCTTCACTGATGCTTTTTGCAGTCTCATGCTCTGTATTATTTCATCGTGCCACCAGTTTCATCAAGAGGAGTGAAGATTCTGCTCCCTGCAATAATGTACTGAGTCAAACTGAATCCAGTATTCACTGTACTCTTCAGTGTCAGTGAAACAGCTTCATTCTGATACATCGATACATACTGAGGAGCACTGATAACAGGATGTGTCAAAGAGGAGACGTGTGAATATTAAAAAAAGTAGGGGTATGATAGAAAGAAAAATGGGCAGACACATGGAAAGATGAGGAATGAAGAACTGAAGATTCAAAGACTCTGGATGCAGGAGGTCTATGTGCTATGTAGGTGAAGTAGAATTGACAAAGACACCAAGTTTATAACAGCAAGAGAGAGACGGAAACAAATAAGAGTAAGGAACATATTCTCCAGTACTGCCCCAGTGAATGTAATGTGTGCAATGCAATGAATCACATGGGTTAACCACATAGATTCAGAGGAAGCAATGTGATGTGATACAGTCATACAGCACAGAAACAGACCCTTCAGTCCAACTCGTCCGTGCTGACCAGACATCCCAATCTGATCTAGTCCCATTTTCCAGCATTTGGCCCACATCCCTCAAAACCCTTCCTACTCATATACCCATCCAAATGCCTTCTAAATGTTGTAATTGTACCAGCCTCCACCACTTCTTCTGACAGCCCATTCCATACATGCACCATCCTGTGTGGGGGAAAAAAGTTGCCCATCAGACTGTTTTTAAATCTTGCCCCTCTCACCTTAAACCCATGCCCACTAGTTTTGGACTCCCCTACCATGGAGAAAAGACCTTGGCTATTCACCCTATCTGTGCCCCTCATGATTTTATAAACTTCTATAAGGTCACCCCTCAGCCTCTGATGCTCCAGGGTGATAGAAATAGAGGTTACATTTCCAACGGACTTCAGATTTTACTGTTGTTTTAAATATTAATTTAATATTTATCAGGATCGAACCCTTCTTGCCCACCAATTTCCCCCACTAGTTCTCGCGATTGGAGATTTTGGCATCTCAACCTCCTTTGAGGGAGAGACTGATGTGTAGAGTTGAAACTGTGAATCATGCTGCAACTCAGCAGCTTAGGGGGTGAGAAGGAGTTGGAGATGTCAGGATGAAATGGTAAAAAAGGAAGGGGAGCAGTCAAATGGAGAAAAGGAGTAAACAAACTGCCATAACAAGATAATGGACATGAGCTGCCAAACACAAGCTTACAATCCAGCTCTACACCTTGTTATCTCAGGTTCTCCAGCATCTGCAGTTCCTACTAACTCTCACACAATAAGTAATGGGGCATGGGTTTAAGGCCAATGGGAAACCCTGGAATCCTGATCCCTTCTTACAAATACAAATCAAAGTATGAAAACATACCAACATTCTAGATACTTCCATAAGAAGCCTTGCAAAAGTCATAGTTATGTATAAATGTTCACCAACAATGTCAACATGTGTAATCGATAAAAACATGGAGCTCACACACTTACATTATTTTACTGTGTAACACAAGATTAAAAATATGGATTACGTGAACAACATTTCCTCAGAATGATCACGCATCCACACATAAAATACTCAGCAATTACAAAACCAGGGGCCTCTTCTCCATATCACACATCCTTCAGCACACTGTGAATTCAGTCAGGAGAACACAGCAGCCAATGTACTGTCCCCCAGTGTGTGCGTCTTTGACTTAATGACAATAAGAGGTCAAGATTCTGCTCATCATTCCATCGGTGAAGCTCCTCTGCTGTCTCGAAGCTCACAAAGTGACGCCTTCAAGATCCTTCTCCAAATTGTCGCACAGTGACCTTGCTTTTCACCTCGTCCATGATATATGGGATTGGAAGCTCACTGGTCCCTGCTGACGAGTATCATGAAGTGCACATGGAGCAACATTCTACCTGTAAAGATCCTCCGACACAGAGGAAACCTGGATATGGTGAAGCTGTTTAAAGGGAAAGAGAGGATTGCTATATGGCGAAAGTCCCAGGAGCTAGGTCCCCTGGATTGCTCTGGTCAGGGCGATGAATTGACTTTTCTTATCTCATGAATGTCCAACCCTGGAAGACAGAACAGAAGGGCGTACTTTTTACACATAAACCACAAACTTCTCTGATGTGTAAATAAGTAATGAATGCTAATTCTAGATATTTTCCTAATTGATTTATGGGTGTCACAATGGCTCAGTGGTTAGCACTGCTGTCTCACAGCACTAGCCTCTGGCGTCCTCTGGAGAATGGAGTTTGCACATTCTCCCTGTGGCTGTGTGGATTTCTGCTGCGTGCAGAAGATGTGCAGGTTAGGTGGATTGGCCATGGGAAGTATGGGGCTAGGGTGAGTGAGCTGTGTCTGGCTGGGATGCTTTTCAGAGGGCCATAAGATCATAGAATCCCTACAGTGTGGAATACAGTCTATTGAGTCTACACCAAACCTCTGAACAACATCCCACCCAGGCCCACCACCCCTATAACCCTGCATTTCCCATGGCTAATGGACCGGTGAATTCTCAATGGACTGAATGACCACTTTCTGCACAATAGGGATTCCATGATTCCAACCTGTTCAGGCATGTTAGGGCCACCCTCTGGAGCAAGTGAGACTTAAACCTGAACCTCCTGGCTCAGAGGTAGCAGCACTACCACTGTACCACAAGAGCCCTGCATCGTATGTTACTCCTAGTTATTTAAATCAACCTGTTCAGCTATATTATGACAGACTCTGAAACAAGTGGGAATTGAACCCAGACCTTCTCATCCAGAGATAGCGATAGTGCCTCAAGGACTGAGTTTATATTTGCAAATCAACTTGCTCAGAGATGTTATTACATACACTTGGAGCAGGTGGGACTTGAACCTCCTGTGTCAGAGTAGGGAAACTACCACTACACCACAAACACAGAATCCCTATAGTGTGTGAACAGGCCCTTCGGCCCAACATGTCCACACAAACCCTCAGAGCATCCCACCCAGACCCATCCCCCTAATCTACACCTCCTTGAGCACTATGGGCAATTTAGCACGGTCAATCCACCTAGCCTGCACATCTTTGGACTGTGGGAGGAAACTGGAGCACCCGGAGGAAACCCACGCAGACACGGGGAGAATGTGCAAACCCCACACAAGCAGTCACCCGAGGGTGGAATTGAATCCAGGTTCCTGGCGCTGTGAGGCAGCAGTGCTAACCACTGTGCCACTCATATATCAAGTCTATTGCTAATTCAAAATACCTTTTACCTGTACTTCTTAAATACTTGGAGCACTTATAAAGAGAGACTGCTGGACGTGGTGATGGTGGGTAGGAAGTAGACATCTGTTATGCTGCATCTGAGAATGAATTTACTGTCATGAAAACTGTTAGTGTCTAGTTTCATGTTTCATCAACTAATTAGGGGTCAACAATAATGAGGAAGTAAGTTTCCAGGAAGTCCGGCTCATAAACTACAGGCTCCTGCTGTGGGTGGTCTAGAAACTCCGTATTAAGACCTGGTAAGGAGGTGACTTCCCCCATGAATAAACCATTAGGTTGTTGCAACACAGGTTTTTCATTTTGTTCACTTTAAATAAAAGATATTGGTCTATAACCGAATTGTAATAACATATTGAGCAGCATCATAAAATCATTCTGGACAGGAGAGGCCCTTTGGCCCATCATGTTTGTAATGTTGAAAGTACGCTACCACTTACATACTCTCACTTTCCAGCTCTAGGCTCATAGCCTTGAATGTTATAACAGTTCTTATCCAACTACTTTTAAAGGTTGTGAGGTTTCCCACCTCGACTGCCCTCCCAGGCAGTACATTCCAATACCCCACCACCCTCTGGGTGTAAAAAGGATTTTCCTCAAATCCCCCTGATCTTTCTGCCTTACACTTTAAAATTATATCCCTTGGTCTTGAGCTGCTTTCTATTCACCTTGTCCATACCCCTCATAATCTTATACCTCTTCAGTCTTCTCTGCTCCAAAGAAAATGACCCGAACTTATTCAGTCTCTCTTCGTCGCTGAAATGCACCATCCCAGGCAACACCCTGGTGAACAAAAACAGAAGTTGCTGGAAAAGCTCAGCAGGCTTGGCAGCATCTGTGAAGAGAAGTCAGGGTTAACATTTCGGGTCTGGCGACCATTCCTCAGAACTGGACCAGAAACGTTAACTCTGATTTCTTTTAACAGATGCTGCCAGACCTGCTGAGCTTTTCCAGCAACTTCTGTTTTTGTTTCTGATTTACAGCATCCACAGTTCTTTCGGTTTTTATGTAATATTCCAACATCCTGGTGAATCTCCCTCTGCAACCCCTCCAATGCTATCATATCCTTCCTATAGTGTGGGGACCAGACCACACACAGTACTCCAGCTGTGGCCTTACCAAAGTCCTGTACAGCTCCAACACAACCTCCCTGCTCTTATAATCTATGCCTTGACTGATAAAGGCGAGAGTCCTGTATGCTTTCTTAACTACCATATTAACCTGCCCTACCACCTTCAGGGATCTGAGGGCAAATACCCCAAATCCCTCTGAGCTTCCTAGTGTCCTGTGATTCATAGAGTACTCCCTTGTTTTGTTACTACTTCCGAAATGCATCACCTCACATTTATCAGGGTTAAGTTCCGTCTGGCACCGATCTACCCGCCCGACCAATCCATTCATATCCTCCTGGGACCCAAGACATTCTTCTTCACTGTCAGCCATGTCATTTGCAGCCGTAAAGTTTCCATCCAGTTTCCCTGCACAGAGACGGACTCCTTACCTGATGAGCTGGAGGTTTGAGAGCAGCAATCCCCAACAATGATCTGGAGACTGTTGACAGAAATCCACGCTTGCTGCCCCCGGTTCAGGTTTTTCACAAACCTGTGAATATTACAGAGAAAAGGTGGCCATTGTTGAGTCATTTTGATTCCAAAGACTAGCCCCCTTGCCCTGGTCCCTCTCTGCAGTCCTGTATCTGCCTCAAATGTTCAGCTACACTCCCTTTAAATGGTGAGGCTTTCTCCCGATCAGTCACATTCTCTGGGAAAGGATTCCACACTCCAGTCAGTCACCTCCAAGGAAAATACATGATCCAAATCAAACTGAAGTACCGATCACTTTTACCAGTCCCCGTTGGCCAGGAGTGGTGCTCCTGAGAGATCATCTTCAGGTCACTGTTCACTATTTTACAAACTGTTCATACTTGGGAAGCTGAAATATAACATTCCCACCCTGAGGGCATTGTGGGTCAACCCATAGCAGGAGGACTGCAGCGGTTCAAGAAGGCAGCTCACCACCACCTTCTCAAGGGCAACTAGGGATGGACAAGAAATGCTGGCCAGCGAGCGACACCCACATCCCATAAATGAATAAATAAAAAAAACATCGGTGAACGCCTTCTAATTGAGGCGTATAATTAACCATAAGACTGCATCAATTTTCGAGAACCTTTCAAAAATTTGCAGACTACTAAAGGCTAGATTCACCTTTAGAATGTTGTCACAGCATAAGCCTGATCGAAGGAAGAAGGAGCATGTGGACTTTTACAGAACAAAGAGTCTCAATGGGATAGCAGCACAAAGAGACAGAGATGTTGGTCGGTTCGCCAAGCTGACTGGTTTTTGTGCAAATGTTTCATCTCCCTTCTAGGTAACATCCTCAGTACTGTCTAGCCTCCAATGAAGAGTTCTTGTTCTGTTCCGTTCTGAATTTATATGGGGAGGAAGGGTCACCAGACCCGAAACGTTAATTCTGTTTTTTCCTTCACAGATGCTGCCAGACCTGCTGAACTTTCTCAGCAACTTCTTTTTTGGTCCATAAACAAACACGTTGAAACAGACCCCATTGACATACCATTGCAAAGCAAAACTGGAAACAGGACTATCCACCGTGACAGACTGGATCAGATAAATTTAGAATGAAACAGAACAATGGAGGCTACACAGCACTGACAATGTCACCTCGAAGGGGGTCAGAACTTTTGCATGAAAACCATTCAGCTCAGCGAACCAACCAACAATTCCTGCCACAGCCCAAGCTACAGATCTTCACTAAAACATTAAAGCACAATGAGATGATTGGATTACAGATTCCCAAATCACTGCAAGGAATCACAGAGGTCAACCAAGCCAGAAAAGCGATGTTAACAAATAATGTGGGATTTACTTCCACAGGGATAGCACTGAAAAGCAGAAAACTTCAGTAGAATCTACCTGCACCATTGGCTGGACTGTGCTTAGTCCAAACTATTGTTCCGAAGTTAGGAGCACAGAGCTGTTAAAATTCCCAACTTTGAAACATGACTTGAAAGAAAGCAACTGGCCTGTCAATGTTAATTAGCGTTGTCGGAGATTTCGCCCTGGAAATTGTTTAGGGGCAGCCACAGGGACTGCTGGGAATGAAGGTAGATATTGACACAATGCCATCTTAGTATCAACACATGATAATCTATGTCCCTTCTAATATCCTTCATCCTTGCACCCTCTACTCCAGCTCACCAGGTGTACCAACTGACAGGTACCTCGCTGATAATGGAATCAGTTCTACAGCACAGCACCAAAAAAACATCAGGCTCAAGCCAACAGACTGAGTGAAATAGCACTGACTTCTGTTAAATTGTAGACTCTTCTTGTAAAGTTAGAGACCAGAAGATTTAAATACCCTGTCAGCTTGACTGTTCGAATGAATTGATCCATTTTTATGCACATTCATGTCTACATTAACAATCAAAAGTGCACCTGGAATCACCTAAAGGCGATCTGGGCTCTCTAAAGGATGTCCATGGAACTATCGGAAAGGGAATCTTACGTTTCCAAATGTCTCTGGCTGGTTTAGATCTTTTTCTGAAAAATGTAAAGTCCACAAGTTGTGCATTGGGCATCACCCCCACTTGGGAAACTTAGATCTGGTTAAGACCACGAACTAGAGACTAACAAATGACAATCTGTCCCCATCAGCCCTGCTGGATTCTGGGGGCACATGAGGGACATCTTCCAGAATTGGTTCCAGTGCTATACTGACTAGGCTAGAGACCATCTCCAGCATCACAGTACTGTGCACAGCTCTCTGGTTTCTCTGCTAAAATAAAAGCCTCGAGGGCTCTGATAAGATAAAAGGAATACAATGACAATGCTGAGAGCTTACAGCCAGCGGGACAAACAGAACAGGCTGAGGTCTTTTCTCTAGAATAATGAACGGACAGAATTCTTTACAATGATGAGAAGGTTTGTTGAGATAGATGTGGAGAAAATAGCTCCATTAGAGGAGAGTTCAAACTTTGGATCCATAAGTATGAGACAATCATTAATAAATCCACTAAGAATTTCAGGAGGAACCTCTTTACCCAGAGAGAGAAATGAGAATGTGAAACTCGTTATAAGAAGGTGAATGGCACAGATGCATTTGAAGGGAGCTCAGTCAAACATATGATGGACAAATATGCTGATAGCCTGAGGTGATTCAAGGTGGGGGGAGGCTCATACAGAGCCTAAAAATAGCACAAACTTGCTGTATCCTGAGGCCATGTGGCCTGTCTCTGTGCCGTAAATAGTCTATTCCTAGCAATGAACGGCACTATATAAATGCGAATGCCCTAGGATCATTTCGAGATTATAAATCAACGGTTTTATTGTAGGTTCTGTGAGAACTTGCACAAAGCCAATATATTGTATGTTCAGTTGAAAACAGACTAATGCCCTTCCAGCAATAGTCCCATCTCAGTGTGGAGATGCTGTGACAGTGGCAATGTCATTTGACTAGTAATCCAGAGATTGAGGTTAAAATGCTGGGGATGTGGGTTTCAGTCACCGTGACAGATAGTGGCATCTGAATATACAAGCTAGTCTGATGGCCATCATGTAACTAATGTCATTAACAAGAGGAAAATAACTGGCTCACTTTATGGCCTTTAGGGAAGGAAATCTGCTGTCCTCACCTGGTCTGGCCCTACATGTTATTCCAGTCCCACAGCAATGTGGCTGACTTCTGGATTATTAAGGATGGGCAATAAATGCTAGCCTAGCCAGTGACACCCATATATGTAAAAAAATACTGTGACAAAACCTGCGCACTGGGGCCATAACTGAGTCATGAAGTATGGAGCAATTTTTTAATGATGACCTGCCTTTGTGTGGGTTCAGCAATAAATCTGAAATGGCAGCTCATGGCCACTTTCTCAACGGGAGCTAGGGACAGGCAATAAATTCCGTGCCCAGACTGCATAAACCACATCCTGTGAGTGTGCATCATTTCAAACTCATTTCAGGAAAGCTCTTGAAGGCTCAGAGGAGGGCAGAAATTGGACGCTACGACGTAACTTCTGTCTCACTCAGTTCTCACTCCCCCGCCTAACCCCCACACCCTCCCAACTCCATCCTCCTCCACAGTGATCAGGAAGCATTCTCCAGAATCTGAGGAGGACAGGGTCAGCTCTCCATGGACAGAGGTTGCTGGCCCTCCTCTGGCTGGTGAACTCAGATTAGTTCTAGAATTTAACCACCCAGCTGCCTTTCATAAATAGATTCGCTGCTCCTTTTCGCAAACTGTGACAGCAGTCGCATGGCACCAGGTTATAGTCCAACAGGTTTATTTGAAATCACAAGCTTTCGATGCGCTGCCCCTTTGTTAGGTGCTCAGAGTCAAACTGCTCAGAGGGTTGAACAATTGCCTCTGCCTCACAAACCCTCGCATTCAAGCCTCACGCTGGAGATTTCAGAATGTCATCCAGTCAATCACAGCCAAGACTCAGAGAGTGCTACACCTTTCAAATGAGGTGCTCACTAAAGGCCATGCCTCCCCTCTCCAGTGGTTAAAGGATTCTGGAGTGCACTGGGGGAGGCAATGGCCTAGTGGCATTATCGCTGGACTGTTAATCCAGAGACCCAGATAATGATATCTGCACCTGGGTTCAAATCCCACCTTGGCAGATGGTGGAATTTTAATTCAATAAAATATCTGGAATTAAGAATCTTATGATGACCGAGAATCCATTGTCAATTGTTGGAAAACCCCATCTGGTTCACTAATGTCCTTTATGGAAGGAAACTACATGTGACTCCAGATCCAAAGCAATGCGGTTAACTCTTAACTGCCCTCCGGGCAATTAGGGATGGGCAATAAATGCTGCCTGGTCAGCGACGCCCTCATCCTGTGAATGAATAAAGAAAAAAAAAACCTCCAAAGGCTTACTCTAGTGTCCAAGCTATCACTCAACTGACAACACTAATGATTAATACCGCCTCCTCCACAGGTCTCCCTGCATCACAGAGGCCAGTCTTTAGCCAACTCAATTCACTCCACATGATAGAGAGAAAAAGCTGGTGGTACTGGATATTGCAAAGGTCCTGACAACATTCTGGTAGCAGTCCTGAGGTCTCATACTCCAGATCCTGTCACTCCCCTAGCCAAGCTGTTCCAGTACAGTTACAACCCTGGCATCTACCCGAAAATATGTCCTGAAGATAAAAGGCAGGACAAATCCAACAACCAGCCCATCTGTCTACCTTGGCCATCAGCAAAGTGATGGAAGGTATCATCAATGGAACAAGCAAGGATGGCAGATTTCCTTCCTGAAAGGGCATTAGTGAACTATATAAGTCTTAAGAGAAATCAGAAGTGTCATCATCCGGATTGCTTTTCAAATCAGATTTTAACAGAGTTCTTATTTCACTACTTATCATGTTGTGATTCAAAGCCACGCTCCCCCTAGGACATTCACCTGGGTTTCTCAATTACTAGCCCAGTGACACGCAGGAGGATTACCTGCATTTTCATGTCAGGGGAGAAAGTACACTTACCACTGTCCTTCGCCGTTCTCATGCATCAACTGGACAACATCTCCACTTTTAATCAACAGCTCATCAGAATCCTGGGTTTTCCCATCGGTGCGAGCTTTATATCTCCCAGGGGACTGAAAGCATAAACAAAACTGATTTATTAATCTTTCAGACACCACTCCCCAGCCCTTGACCAATTACTTCGCAACAACTACAACAACAACTCGTAGTTACATAACATCTCCATGACAGAACATTCCAATTCTCCCTGGGCCGAATGGTCAAAATTTGACATCAAGCCACAGAATGAGAAACTAGGGCAGGTAACCAAAAAATTGGTCAAAGAGGTAAATTTAAGAAGCGTCTTAAAGATTGAGAGAGAGAGATCAGAGACAAAGAGATTTACAGAGTGAATTCTGGAGGTTTGGGCCCAAGGAGCTACAAAGATGGACACCAATGGTAATGAGAACTGGTAATTATATAAATGCTCAATTGTTTTATCATTCACTTGTTCATTGTAACTTCAAGTATTAGATCATCCGTGCAGTGATCTGGCCATGAGATATAATTACACATGTTACATGGAGTTAAACGCTGCAGCTAATTTTACAGACAGTAATGTCCCAAACTCCTTTAATGAACGGTCATACCATACTTGAAAACTTTGTTTGTCACCGAGATGCTGCCAGACCTGCTGAGTTTCTCCAACAATTTCTGTTTTGGTTTTGGATTTCTAGCATCCACAGTATTTTGATATTATTTGAGGTTTCATAGGAACTTTTCTCTTGAATAAACGTGAGGAATTGTCTAGTAAGTCAGTTTCAAGTCAATTTTAGAAACTTCAAAGTAATTGTGAGTTATTTCAGGCAGGTTTAGAAACTGACGATCATTTTTATTCTCTAGTGGGGCATGGGCATCGCTGGGTAGCTAGCATTTTATTGCCCATCCCTAGTTGCCCCTTGAGAAGATGGTGGTGAGCTGCCTTCTTGAACTGCTGTAGTCCATGTGCTGTAGGTAGACCCACAAAGCCCTTAGGGAAGGGCTTCTTGGATTTTGATCCAGCAACAGTGAAGGTGCGCTGCTTTATTTCCAAGTCAGGATGGTGAGTCGGTTGGAGGGGAACTTGAAGATGGTGGTGTTCCCAAGTATCTGCTGTCCTTGTCCTTTTAGATGGAAGTGGTCATGGGTTTGGAAGGTGCCGTCTGAGAATCTTTGGTGAATTTCTGCAGTGTATCTTGCAGATAGTACACACCGCTGTGACTGTGCATTGATGGTGGACGGAGTGAATGCTTGAGGACGTGGTGCCAATCAAGCAGGTTGGATGGTGTCAAGTTTCTTGAGTGTTGATGGAGCTGCACTCATCCAGGCAAATGGGGAGTATTCCATCACATTCCTGATTTGTGCCTTGTAGACGGTGGACATGCTCTGGGGAGTCAGGAGGTGAGTTATTCGCTGCAGTATTCCCAGCTTCTGGCCTGCTCTTGTAGCCACAGTATTTATATGGCAAGTCCAGTTGAGTTTCTGGTCAACTGTAACACCAAAGTTATTGATAGTGGGGAATTGAGTGATACATGTGTCACTGAATGTCAGGGGGTAGTGGTTAGATTGTCTCTTACTGGTAAGGATCACAGCCTGGCATTTGTGTGTCATGAATGTTACTTGCCATTTGTCAGCCCAAGCCTGGATATTGTCCAGGTTTTGCTGCATCTGAACACGGACTGTTTCAATATCTGAGTCGTCGCAAATGGTGCTAAACATTGTGCAATCATCTGTGAACATCCCCACTTCTGACCTTATATTGAAGGGAAGGTCATTAATGAAATAGCTGAAGATGGTTGGCCCAAGGACATTATCATGAGGAACTCCTGCAGAGATACCCTGGAGCTGGGATGAATGACCTCCATCAACCATAAAAATCTCCCACAAAGATGTTACCATGACTGGAAGGTTTGAGTTATAAGGAGAGGCTGGGACATTTTTTTTCCTGGAGCATAGGATGCTAAAGGGTGACCTTATAGAGGTTTATATATTCATGAGGGGCATAGGTAAGGTGAATAGCAAAAATCTTTTCTCCAGGCTAGGGAAGTCCAAAACTGGAGGGCATAGGTTTAAGGTGAGAGGGGAAAGATTTAGAAGGAATCTGAGGGGCAACTGTTTCATGTAGAGGGTGGTACGTGTATGGAATGAGCTGCTAGAAGAAGTGGTAGAGGCGAGTAGAATTACAACACTTAAAAGTGATTTGGACAGGTACATGGATAGGAAAGGTTACAGGGATGTGGCCAAGTGCTAGCAAATGAGACTAGTTCAGTTTAGGAAAGCTGGTCAGCACGGATGAGCTGTCCCGAATGGTCTGTTTCTGTGCTGTATGACTCTATGTGCCAGCTATGTCTCCATCCAGCAGAGAGCTAATCCCCAATTCCCATTGACCCCAGTTTTGCTAGGACTCCTTGATGCCACACTATAATTGCCTGTCAAGTCTTGTATATATGAATAAAATTTGACCTTGTAGACTTGACTGAAAGGAATTACACTGGGGGGAATGAATCTCTTAATTAGTCACAAATTTAACAGCTGTGAAAGATACTGAGTACAGATATCCCCATTCTCCAAACCTGGCTTTGGTGTGGTCAATTTTGAGTGGATATGCGTGTGGGAATTGGCAGGAGGGTGTCTAATCTATTCAAGGTTCTTCAGTGCCCAGCTCCATCTTCGCAAAGGGTTGCAGATCTTTAGAATCCTTGATGCCGGAGGACCAGCCATGACCCTATTGGATGGTGGAGCGGATCAAGGGGCTGGATGGTCTAACCTCCTCCAATTTCATATGTGATCTCATGTCAGCTGGTCCAATTGAGAAGGAGGCCCATGGGATATTAGTGAAGATTAGGTCTCCATGAAAACAATTATTTCAACATGTGGAACAGCCAATTAGACATGGCCCACTCAGTGACCAGAAGAACAAAGTACATTGAATGGTCAATTAGCTAAGCAAGCAGAGGCCTTTCAATCATTTTGGGCTTATGCTTTCACATAAATGCCTCATGAGGGTGCAGTGAGGTGGGGGTCACTGAGGGAGAGGGGAGGGAACGGTGGAAGTGCTAGCCAATGATAAACAACATCTATTCAGACAGATTAGGAACAGAAGGCTCTTGTTTAAAAAACATAAACTTCTGACTTGTTGTTGATGATCTGTCAGATTCACTGACCAGTTGGTTTGAATCTTCTTCTTCGGTGTCATTGTTACTGGACCAGCCATCATTTCCCTCAGAAGCTTCAACATAACGCAATGTCCCGGCCCATTCTGTGTGGAGAGAGAAACACAGGGTTAGGTCACAGTTTCTGATTTCATTCTCCATACAGTACAGTGCTCAGTGTGAAGGAGAGGTACTGCAGTGTTCATATTACAGAGAGTGGGACTTCAAAAAAAAACTATCAAGATGGCGTACAGATTGGCTCCTGAGCCAGGGCTCATCCACTCTGACCAGTTTGCTTTTTTTTTCCCCTTTCCTCTTTTCTAGTCTTTTTTCCTTTCGTTTCCTTTACTTACCTCGTGTCCTGAACACGGACAGCATCAGTGAGGGATCCCAACGCAGGCTCGTGTTGGCAATGAGTGATCCCAGAGTGGACTGAGCGAGCCCTCCCTTACTTTTCAGGGGAAAACACGGGACCTGGCATCTGAACCAGCAGCTGCTACATCAGCGGAGGCGATGTTGGCGCAGTAGGCCCAGTGACGAGGGATGGTGCCTGAGGACCGGAGACTTTGCTGTTGGTTGGGTCTAGAGCTGGCGGGGGCAGAAGGGCATCACAGCGATAGCAGTGAGATGGGCCCAGTGGTGAGAGACGTGATTCCGATGTTGATGGGTCTGGTGCAGGTGGCAGAACGTCAGTGACGGAGGAGAATTGGCCCAGCAGCGAAAGATGGCGCCTGAGGATCAGCCATTTCACTGTTGGTTGGGTCTGATGTAGATGGTAGCGGTGGGGGAGGGATAGTGGTGTAGGCATCATTGGTGACGAGCTGACTCACGATTGATGGACTCTCTTTAAGCTTTATCTTTCTATGTTTTTTTTGGTTATTCTTAAACTATTCAAAATGGTACCAGATCATGGTAACAGGGGAATGTCTTTTCCCTGTATTTTACCGTTTTTCACACTGTAAAATACACATGTCAATAAATCATTCATTTTCTGATTTACAGCTAACACTAGGATGTTGCTTGTATATCTGATGCAAATTAATTAATCTGCCATCTCTACATTTTCCATTAATAATTCCCCGGATTCATATCCATAGAGCCAAACCTGCTTCCTTTTCAAAATATCCATAGAAACTCTTACTGTTTTTAAGCTAGCCTGCTTGAAATACTGTACATTAATTGGCAATCATCCCCACTTCTGTCTGTATGATGGAGGGAAGGTCATTGATGAAGCAGCTGAAGATGGTTTGGCCTAGGGCACCACCCTGAGGAACTCCTGCAGGGACGTGCTGGAGCTGAAATGACTGAGCTCCAACATTCACAACCATCTCCCTACGTGCCAGGTTTGACTCCAAGTATCAGAGAGAGTAGTCTTGTTTTTTCCCATTGATTCCAGTCTTGCCAGGGTTCCTGAACTGTATTGTTCTTTGATGCCAAACTCGGTCAAGTGCTGCTTTGACGTTATGGGTGGTCACTCTCTCTTCTCATTTGGAGTTCACTTCTTTGGTCCATGTTTAGATCAAGATTACAATGAAGTATAGAGCTGAGTGTCCCTGATGGAACCCAAACTGGGCATCAAGCTCATTGTTAAACAGGTGATGACACCTGCCATCACTTTACTGATGATCAAGAGTAGACTGACAGGATGGTAATTAGCTGGCTTGGATTTGTCCTGCCTTTATACAGGACCTGGGCATTTTCCACATTGTCGGGTAGATCCCAGTGTTGTAACTGTAGTGGAACAGCTTGGCCAGTGGAGGTGCAAGTTCTGGAAGACAAGTCCTGAGTACTATTGCCGGAATGCTGTCAGGGCCACAGCCTTTGCAGTATCCAGTGTCTCCAACCGTTTCTTCATATCACGTGGAGTGAATCAAATTGGCTGAAGACTGGCATTTGTAATGCTGGGGACCACTGGAGGAGGCTGAAATGGATCATCCACTCGGCCCTTCTGGATGAAGATTGCTGTGAATGCTTCAGCAATGCTTTTGCACTGATGTTCTGGGTTCTTCCATCATTGGGGATGGGGCTATTTCTGACATCACTTCCTCCAATGAGTTCATTAATTGTCCACTACTATTCATGATTGGGTATTGCTGGACTTGAGTTTACACCTGATTCACCGGATGTGGGATTGCTTAGCTCTGTCTGTTGCATACCGCTCCTGCTATATGTCCTGCAATATTGTAACTTCACTACTCCTGACACACTCTCCCACAATCCATCTTGAATCAGGGTTGATCCCTGGGTAGATGGTCACGGTGGAGTAAGGATACGCTGGGCCGTGAGATTAAGTTGTAGTTGAATACACTTCTGCTGCTAATGGCATCATGAGCAGTTGGTTTTGAGCTGCTGCGTCTTTTTCTGAACCTATCTCATGAGTCATGATGCTAATCTTGCTATAAATAGATAAATATGATTAAACAGCTAGCAATGGTGCCACTTCACCTTCCGTTTAGCTCATTGGCTTTATTCAGAAATTCTAAGTAAAAGCAAGAGAGTTTTGCGAAAACGAGTTATGAAGCTAACAACTGTATAAATTTAGCTCACAAGGCAGCCAGTTCCAGGAACGCAATCAGCTCGAAAACCACACGACCAGTAATGTTTCACATGAAGATGATGAAACTCTCCGACTAGTATCACTGCAACTTCATTGTGCGCAGATCCACAGGCCTTTACAATAAACACCACACTGACATTTTAAGGTCCAGTTTGTGACTGGGGTTTGTGACAGTACCTTTCCGTGTTGAAAGATGCTGTGGGGACAGAGAGAAGTTTTCTAAAATCACAGGATTTGGCAGCTCAGAATCGTTTTCCTCTGAACTTAAAGAGGCTGTTTTCTGTTTCCTGCAGGGACAATAAAAATTAGAAAACTGCCTGAGATGAGATATAAAAGGGTCAACATGCTCTCTCAAGAACTGTTCAGATCTCTGGAACTACACAAGTTTCATTTCTCCAACCGTATTAAATTAATGCAAAACTGATTCAATCTATTTTGTTCCTTTGTAAGGCAAACAGAGCATGGATTATTTTAACACTTACCCTGGGGACAGAAGAATCTGATCTGTAAGATGATGATGAGATAGGCTGTCTTCTGTGGAACAGAAGCATAGTGAGATAATGATCAGGTATTGTTACCACCCAGGGGCTGCCTGTATATCCTGTTCCATTCAGTTCCCAATTAAATAAATGGCCCCAATTAAGTGGAAATGAAATTCTTGAGGAAGCATGATGACTGAAGCCATCACAGGGACATCATTTAATGGTATCACAGAGGGAAGATTGTAAAAGGATGAGGGGAATATGGACTATAGTCAGGAGCTTCAGTTCACAAAGCTGTGAACGAGCAGGAGGAGACCATTCAATCTCTCAATCCTACTCTGGTATCCCTTTCAATCATGACCAGCCTGTACCTTAACTATAATTACAATGCTTTGGTTCTTTAACACCCTTAACATCATAACCAAATAACATTAAACAATCTCAGTTCTGCTCTGTTCAGTTGATCCCCAGGCTACAGTGCATGGCACAGGGCTGTATTCTTGTTGTTCCCTTCATCAAAATTATTGTTTCCATTTTTCAGACAGTTTTGTGGCAATGACTCCCAGCCTCATTGATGATTGATGAGAGCAGACTTCTCTCAGCGAAGGCAGTTCTGGTGTGTGAATCCAAATTTTGAAGCTAAAGTTACTTTGGAAACAAGAAACTAAGATTATATCTCGGAAGTGCAAGAGAGACCTCAGATATGGACCTGTGATGAAAGGTACTGCAGATGCTGGAGAATCCGAGATAACAAGGCGTGGTGCTGGATGAACACAGCAGGCCAAGCAGCATCATAGGAGCAGGAAAGCTTGACGTTTCGGGCCTAGACCCTTCATTTTTTCTGATGAAGGGTCTAGGCCCGAAACGTCAAGTTTTCCTGCTCC
>JAHRHZ010000016.1:63402080-63412486 GCA_024137785.1 Ginglymostoma cirratum | reverse complement strand
CTGGGATCACCTCACAGCCAATTTCTCAGAGTTGTGAGAGCTAGAGTTTACAAATCCCAGCAAACTGCCAGTAATCTATTGTTTTCTCATTATTACTCACTAATACTACCATTGGGATAATCACTGGACAGCTACCAAAAACCGAAAGAACTGCAGATGCTATAAGTCAGAGGCAGAACTAGAAACTGCTGGTAAAGGTCAGCAAGTCTGCAGCATCTGTGGAGAGGAATCAGAGTTAACATTTCAGGTCGAGTGACCCTTCCTCAGACCTGCAGTTTTCAGGAAGGGTCACTCGACCTGAAACATTAACTCTGATTTCTCCCCACAGATACGACCAGACCTGCTGACCGTTTCCAGCAATTTCTATTTTTGTCTCTGACTTACAGCATCTGCAGTTCTTTGATATTTTTAAGTAGGTGTGATAAGTTTAAGGTGAGGGGGAATCAGTTTAAACGAGATGTGCAAGGAAGTGTTTTTAACAGGGAGGTGCCTGGAACATGCTGCCTGGGGAGGTGGTAGAAGCAGACACACTAGCGAGGTTTAAGAGGCATTTGGACAGTCACATGAATGGGGAGGGAATGAAGCGATATGGACCACATGCAGGCAGCTGGGATTAGTTTAGAATGGCATCATGGTCAGCACAGACAAGGTGGGCCAAAGAACCCGTTCCTGCGCTGCATTGTTCAATGTTCATAGAATCCCTATAGCGTGAAAGCAAGCCATTCGGCCCTTTTGGTCCACCCTGACCCTCTGAAGAGCATCCCACCCACACTCATCCCTTTATCTAATCCCTGTAACTCTGCATTTCCCATGGCTAACCCACCTAGCCCGCATATCCCTGGACACTATGGGCAATTTAGCACGGCCAATTCACCTAACCTGTACATCCTTGGACTGTGGCAGAAAACCAGAGAATCCAGAGGAAACCCACACAGACACGGGGAGAACATGAAAACTCCACACAGCCTGAAGGTGGAATTGAACCCAGGTCCCTGGTGCTATGATGCTGCAGGACTAACCACTGAGCCAATATGCCACCCTGACCTGCTGAGCCCTGCTATCATTCTGGTAAACTGCTGATCTGCGCCTTCAAGGCCAACACATTGTCCCACTTTCTGACCATGTGTCATACTTGGATAATCTGACACAGTGAGGCTAAAGAGCTGGAGACATCAGCTGACTCATCCAGGAAGGAATGGCAGATGTCTGCTCTCCCTGGTTTGCAGGGAACTCACACCGAAGTTAACTCACACACACAACTTATTTGATAAAAGCTGTCACTGCATAGTTTGGATGAGGTCTGGAATTATTTCGTAATCACTCGAGGCAACTTGAAGACATGGTGGTCCATTAGTGCTCCGAATTAGCTTGGTTCCATTGGGAAATGCTGGACATCGAATGACTGAGGAGAGTTCTCTGTTCTGATCTAGAATGTGCCATCTGAAAGGGTTATTGAAGATAACTGGAGAAAAACAATTGGATATACACCTGAGGGGAAAGGTTTCCAGAAATGTGGGAGGGAGCCAGTGAGTGGGATGAATTGGGATAGCTCTTTCAAAGAGACAGCTCAGGTACAATGGGCTGAATGGCCTTCCTCTGAGAATATGATTCTACATCGAGAAGATTGTCCACTTGAAGCCCGATTTCGAATGACCAGCCTGCATTGAGCCAAACTTTGCACAGTATGTAACAGTAGCTAACTGAGAAATCACTTTCCACGGTTGGAGTTTCTCATACTATTGCACAGTTAGACAAAGCGTTTGGCTAAGCGTTCATTTTTCAACATCATTGTAAATGAATTTTCTAGAACCTAGCATCAGCACAAAGCAGCAAAATACCTCGGAGGAGCCTCTGTTGATTTGTTAGCACTTTCCTCATCTCACACAACCAGGCCATCTTAACATCCACCGATGGAGCCTAAGGAGAAACAGAGCGGATCGTTCTTCACTGTGTAAATCACCTTAAACCTGCTCCTAAAGATGTAGGTTCTTTAGATTTGAAATACAGCCACGTCAAACACAAGCTCTGACACACTGCCATTGACAGGAAGGAGGAGCTAGCACTGACTTGGGCAGCCATTGTGAGAGAATGGCTTGCGATATGCCCTGCTCCCTTCAGCCCCTCTAATTGACTGGAGTGGGTGGAGGAGCATTTTTGTTGCCTTCTATCCAGCCAGCTCCCAGCGTCATTCTCCCCAACTTCACAGAGTCGGGAATTTTACTCAGAGTATCCTGACATCACCAGTAAGGACACAGGAAGGAGTCCCCATTACGTATCTGAGTCCATCACTGGAACATGAAGCACAGTCAGTGCAGGGTCAGTAGCAGCACTTTGTAATGGCTCAGAGTGTGGGTAACAGGCAAATTGATCAACCTATCTACTGAGAGAAATGTGCACCTTCCTAATTCCTCTGTATTCTTGAATTGAAAGCCCAGGTGACGCTGCCAGCCACAATAGGCTACAAAGAGTCATGGCTACGTCCCAGTCTGATTACAGATTGAGAATTTCCATGTGACAACACAGAGCTGGTCTCAGTATGAGTGACCCTGAAGCTGTTGGGTGCTAGCAAAAAACCAGACTGGCTCACTGTCTTAGAGCCAGTCTTAGGGAAAGATCCTAAGAGATCTTAGAGAAAGAAACCTGTTGATCTGGGCCTATTTATAATGTTAGATTTACATCTACCTGGGCAACTCCAGTCTAACGGGCCTAGCAAGGCACTTTGTTGCATCAAGTCATTGTAAAGAATTTCATACTGGAAGGAAACAAGATTAGTAAAACTTGTGAATGACTCATATTGGTTTGACTTGTTTTGCATTCTTCAGAACAGTGCTCTAGAATGACCAGAACATTCATTTCCAAATATTACTGCTTTGTTAAAATTGGTTTTCCCAACAATTTGGAGATGATCTAATCACCACCCAGTTAGGGCACTGAGCAATGGTCACTAAATGTCAACATTTCCAGCAATACTAAAACCTGGGTTTGTTTCAGAGAAGGTAAATTAAGAGGATGGTAATAAGCAGTGGTCAGTCAATTAAGGACAGTGACATTGGAGGCTGTATCCGAAGGATCTGAACCTGTTTTTAACACATCATCCCTGGGAATCCATGACATGTATCTCCCAGATTCAGTGATCCAGGTGATCCACTGCAAACCTCTACTGATGTCCTTGGGGTCAGGGGAACATTGCATTTCAATGTTAAGTGATGGTGCCATGAGCACGGCTGCTTGGCTGGCAAGGGAGGCTGCATACAGCTAGACTGGGTGAGAAAGTACGACTGTGTGCCTGGCCCCACCACCTCCGGCTCTCTCCACCAGCTTTGAAAATGAGCAAACATTTCTTCACGGAGAATTGTTTCCAGCTGGGGACTTCAGGCCACAGTCCAGGCCTTGATCTCACATTGGTTCCACTACTGCTTCTATGCAATGTGTCACCAGGACTGCCATCTATCTGCACCCCAGCAATGTGGGAACTCTCCACACAAGGCAGCTTCGAAGAAGGAGCAATGCTCCTTAAAATTACTGATAGGCAAGATCTGGAGAGAAGGCCTGAACTCTACCATCAAAATTCATTCACAGGATGAGGGTGTCACTGGTTAGGCATTTACTGCCCATCCCTAATTGCCCAGAGGGCAGTTAAGAGTCAACCACATTGCTGTGGGTCTGGAGTCACATGTAGGCCAGACCAGGTAAGGATGGCAGTTTCCTTCCCTAAAGAACATTAGTAAACTAAATGTACTTTTTTTCCTCCCCCCAGATAATCAACAACAGTTTCATGGTCAACATTAGACTCTTAATTCCAAATTCTTTACTGAATTCAAATTCCATTATCTGCCATGACGGGATTTGAACCCATGGTTCCCACAGCTTTTCCTGGCTCTCTGGATTAATAGTCTCACAACCAAACCTTTAGGCCATCAGTTCCCCTCCCAGGGAATGGGTGAGAAGGCTAAACCAAAGTGAAGCAATAATGATGAAACCCCGTTTTGGACACGTATTAGAATCTGGGCCATGAAGGCTTCTAACGAGACATTACCAGCTGGATTCTCAAGCTCGATTTGAGTTTGAAAAGCAACAGCAAATATACTTTCGTCCTTCAAATGCTGTCAGTGGATCTGAATGCAAGACAGATTCCAGAAACTCAACAAGTATCATGTGACAGCACCTCTCAAGCTCCAACCACTTCCATATTCTGTACTTTTAAAAGAAGGAATACTTGAGCCCTGTAGTTAGAAGCAAGTCTAATTTCACAAACCCATTCAATGAATTCTGACTGTAACAAACTCACTTGAATGAGATACACTTCTTCACGGCCGCTATTCCAGACTTCAAACTTCCGCCGATCTCCTTTAACATTCTCCGTGATCCCGACAGCACTCATCTGACAAATGAAACACAAGAAATATTATGTTCCTCCGGTCTTCTCTCAGCTGCAAGTCACAGCATTAGACTTGTAAGCAGTATCTTTGAAATATGCAACTCTACAAAAGTCCTGGTCAGATGCCTCTTGGAATACGATGAGGCCATCTGGGCACCACACGTTAGGAAGGCTATACTGGCCTTGAAGGGAGTACAGCGTAGGTTTACAAGAATAATATCTGGACTACATGGCTTAAGTTATGAAAAGATCATACAAATTAGACCAGTTTTGCCTAGAATTTAGGAGTTTAAGGGGTGTATTGATCAATGTCTTCAAGATATTAACAGGAAAAGACAGAGTAGAATAACTATTTCCACTGACTGGGGGTTCTAGAACTAGGGGTGTAGTCTGAGAATTAGGACCAGACCGTTCAGGAGAGATGTTATGAAGCACTTAAGAAAGGGTGGCAGATGTTTGGGACTCTCTTTCACAAATGGCAGTGGATGCAAGATCAGTTGTTAATTTTATATATGAGGTCAATTTTTTTTGTTAAAGAAAGGTATTAAGGGACATGGGCCAAAGGCAAATGCATGGAGTTAGGCCACAGATCAACCATGATCTCACTGAAAGGCAGAACATGTTTGAAGGCTGGATGGCCTATTTATGTTCGTATGTTCCTACGTAAATGTAACAACAATGGGTCAATATTTATCAGAAGCATTCGCAAAAGGCTCGTGCTCTCCTGCTCTGAGTCAGAATTATTAAACTAACAACGTTGACACCGATTCCATGGTGAATCCATCTGCACGCACTGAAACTGATATCTGATATCCGCACATTCACAGAGGAGGGTAGTGATTGCTGTGAGGTTTAGAAACTCGCTTCATCAACTGCGGGTTGGGGGAGAAGCGGAGCCTTTACATATTTGTAAGACAGAGGTAGATAGGTTTCTGGTAAACAAGGGGGTGAAAGGTTATCATGGGTAGGTGGAAATGTGGAACTGAGGTTGGGACCAGCCATGGTGACCTCACCTCCCCGCCAGTGGCAGAAAACAAAGGGGAATCTATACATCAATTAACTGATGGAAACTTTCACTTTACTCTAAAGAAATCTTGAAAATATTACACCTTGTTGAATGTTACAGATATATTAACTCCACAATTACTGTTCACCGTATTAGCGCTGAAAAGATTTATTTTATTTGGTAAATGACAAGTTCCTGCATCGTAATAAAAAGAAGCAATATTTTAATTCATTTCCCAAAGTTGTTTTATCTTGTGATTTTAGTCTTTTTTATCTTAATTCAAGTTATGTGGAACAATCCCTCTTCCGTACCTACCTGGCCCTAAACCCCACCTCTTCCTCCGTTACATTGATGACTGTATCGGCGCCGCCTCGTGCTCCCACGAGGAGCTCGAACAGTTCATCCACTTCACTAACACCTTCCACCCCAACCTGAAGTTCACCTGGACCATCTCCAACACTTCTCTCTCCTTCCTGGACCTCTCTGTCTCCATCTCGGGCAACCACCTAGAAACCGATGTCCATTTCAAGCCCACTGACTCCCACAGCTACCTGGAATACACCTCCTCCTACCCACCTTCCTGCAAAAATGCCATCCCCTATTCCCAATTCCTTCGCCTCCGCCGCATCTGCTCCCAGGATGAGACATTCCACTCCTGTACATCTCAGATGTCCTCATTCTTCAAGGACCGCAACTTCCCCCCCACAGTGGTCGAGAACGCCCTCGACCATGTCTCCCGCATTTCCCGGAACACATCCCTCACGCCCCGTCCCCGCAACAATAACCAAAAAAGAATCACCCTCGTCCTCACATACCACCCCACCAACCTCCGGATCCAACGCATCATCCTCCGACACTTCCGCCATCTGCAGTCAGACCCCACCACCAAAGACATTTTTCCCTCCCCACCCTTATCTGCCTTCCGGAGGGACCACTCCCTCCACGACTCCCTTGTCCGCTCCACACTCCCCTCCAGCCCCACCACACCCGGCACTTTTCCTTGTAACCGCAGGAAGTGCTACACCTGCCCCCACACCTCCTCCCTCACCCCAATCCCAGGCCCCAAGAAGACTTTCCACATCAGGCAGAGGTTCACCTGCACATCTGCCAATGTGGTATACTGCATCCGCTGTACCCGTTGTGGCCTCCTCTACATTGGGGAAACCAAGCGGAGGCTTGGGGACCACTTTGCAGAACACCTGCGCTCAGTTCGCAATAAACAACTGCACCTCCCAGTCGCGAACCATTTCAACTCCCCCTCCCATTCCTCAGATGACATGTCCATCCTTGGCCTCCTGCCATGCCACAGTGATGCCACCTGAAGGCTGCAGGAACAGCAAATCATATTCAGCCTGGGAACCCTGCAGCCTAATGGCATCAATGTGGATTTCACAAGCTTCAAAATCTCCCCTCCCCCAACCGCATCCCAAAACCAGCCCAGCTCATCTCCACCTCCCGAACCTGTTTTCCCTCTCACCTCAAGCCACACCCCCATCTCCTATCTACTAACATCATCCCGCCCCCTTGACCTGTCCGTCCTCCCTGGACTGACCTATCTCCTCCCTACCCCCCTACCTACACTCACCTTTACTGGCTCCATCCCCGCCTCTTCGACTTGTCTGCCTCCTCTCCACCTACCCTCTCCTCTATCCATCTTCTATCCACCTCCCCCTCTCTCCCTATTTATTTCAGAACCCTCTTCCCCTCCCCCATTTCTGATGAAGGGTTTAGGCCCAAAATGTCAAGTTTTCCTGCTCCTATGATGCTGCTTGACCTGCTGTGTTCATCCAGCCCCATGCTTGTTATCTCGGATTCTCCAGCATCTGCAGTACCTTTTATCTCTTTATATCTAGTGATTAGCACTGCTGTTTCACAGTGTCAGGGATCTGGGTTCGATTCCAGCCTTGGGTGCAGTTTGCACATTCTCCCTGTATCTGTGCGCATTTCCTCCCACGATCCAAAGATGTGCACGTTAGGTGGACTGGCCATGCTAACCTGCCTAGGATGTGCCAGCTGGATGGAGTAGCCTTGGGAGATGCAGGGATAGGGGTGGGGGCTGGCTTTGGGTGGGATGCTCTTTGGAGGGGCAGTGTGGATTCAAAGTGCCAAATGGCCTGCTTCCACAATGTAGGGATTCTGTGAAGCTCTACAAAAATAGCCAGGGAATGGGCTAGAGCTGGGGCTCCCTCACAAAAGAACCCTTACATGAAATAGCCACCTGGGGGCACAGGAGCGCTGAATTTACCACAAGAACAATGACATAACAGCAAACAGTCAGATCCTCTGTCTTACTTTTAAGAAATGTTTGAAACTGTAGGAAGGTGCTTTGTCATAACCTTCTCCATGCTCCTCCCGCTTCTTACAGAACAGAAGGGCAGTCTCGTGAAGGAAGAGATGGCGCTGCATGGGTTTGAAGCGAGCAAGGTCCTTCATCTTGGTGGGACCTTTCTTGTGGTTGATCCAGATGTTGAAAGAGCCCTGCATCAAAAGTGGACCAAATTCTTCCAGGTTGCCCTGTCAATCAAAACCTTTAAATCATTCTTCTGTATAGACTCCACTGTATAATATTAACAAAATTAATAATCAATATAAAATTTACACGTTTCACTGTCATGAAGAGCATTTCAGAGATACTCTTCAAGTGTCTTTTTTTTTAGAAAAGTGCATTCTTGATCTGACACTAAAAGGGCCCATATTTCTTGCCCATCCCTAACTGCCCTTAAGAAGGTGGTGGTTCACTGCCATCTGGAATCACTGCTGAACGCACCCCTGCAATGTTTATGTCTCTTGTCTCTTTTACTCAATTCATACCCTTCACAGAAATATCTTAGTGTATTCCCCACCTTACCATTACCATCGGCTGGGCACCAACCTTCGTTCACTGGAGAGTGCAGGAGGGCCGGGGCAGTACTAGGCATAGCTAGACATGAGGTACTAACCCCTTGGTGAAGCTGCAACATACTACTCCTCGCGTGCCAAATAGCATAAGCAGTAAGCAATAAACAGATCTAAGTGATCCCACAACCGATGGATCAGATCTAAGCTCTGCAGTCCTGCAACATCCAGTCGGGAATGGTGGTGGACAACTAAACACCTCACTGGAGGAGGAGGCTCCACAAATATCTCCATCCTCAATGATGGAAGAGCCCAGCACATCAGTGTCAAAACAAAGGCAATAATATTTAGCCATAAGTGCCGAGCGGATGATCCATCTTGGCCTCCTCCAGTGATCCTCAACATTACAGATACCAGACTTAGGCCAATTCGATTCAGTCCACTTGATAGCAAGAAATAGTTGGAAACACTGGATACTGTAAAGGCTAAGGGCCCTGACAACATTCCAACAATAGTAGTCCAGCCCTAGTCCACTCTCGATCACCAGTGAAGTGATGGTATAGGTCACTGACAGTGCCCTCAAATTATGCTTATTCAGCTTCTGATCTCATTGCAGCCTTGGTTCAAATATGGACAAAAGAGGTGAATTCCAGGTGAGGTGAGAGTGACAGCCCTTAAAATCAGAATGCGCCCAACCAAGTGTGACCAAATTTAAGGAGCCCCTAGTAAAACTAAAATCAATGGGGCAACCTCTCTGCTGGTTAGGGTCAAACCTGGCACATAGGAAGATGGTTATGGTTGTTAGAGGTCAGACATTTCAGCTCCAGGTCATCTCTGCAGGAGTTCCTCAGTCTAGTGTCCTAGACCCAACCATCTTCAGCGGCTTCATCAATGACCTTCCTTCCATTACAAGGTCAGGAGTGGGGATTTTCATGAATGATTGCATAATGTCCAACATCATTCATAACTCGTCAGATACTGAAACACCCCATATCCAAATGCAGCAAGACCTGGACAATATCCAGGCTTGAGACGACAAGTGGCAAATAACATTCAGGCCATACAAATGTTGGGCAATGACCATCTCCAACAAGAGACAGTCTAATTATCACTCCTTGACATTCAATGGCATCTCCAGCGTTAAATCCTCCATGATTAACATCCGGGGGGTTACCATTGACCCAAAATTGAACTGGATTAGCCAATATAAGCATAGCAGCTACAAGAGCAGATCAGAGGCTAGGAATCCTGCAGTGTGTAACTTGCCTCATGACTCCCTAAAGCCTGTCTACTATCTACAAGGCACGAGGCAGGAATATGATGATGGACTCCCCACTTGCCTGGATGGGTGCAGCTCCAATGACACTCAAGAAGCTCTACACAATCCAGGACAAAGCTGCTCGACTAACTGGCACCGTACCAACAGCACTGTGGGTCTCCCTACACATAGTGGTTCAAGGAAGTGGCTCATCACCACCTTCTCAAGGGGAATAGCAAAGGACGAATTAAGAAAAGAAAAGCACTGGACCCTACAGAGAGATGAATGAGCCACTCTAACTCTTGAGAGAGGCAGAAATCCAGAAACACAGATGAAAAGCCTTAAATCCTAAAAATACCTTAAGACCCAAAAGAAGTGTGACTTTTTTATTCAATCACAGGATGTGGGCATCATTGGCCAGGCCAGCATTTATTGCCCATCCCTAATTGCCCAGAGGGCAGTTAACAGTCAACCACATTGCTGTGGGCCTGGAGTCACATATAGGCCAGACCAGGTAAGGATGGCAGTTAAAAACCAAAAGAACTATGGATGCTGTAAATCAGGAACAAAAACAGAAATTGCTGGAAAAGCTCAGCAGGTCTGGCAGCATCTGTGAAGAAAAAATCAGGGTTAATGTTTCGGATCTGGTGACCCTTCCTCAGAAATGATGGTGGCTGGGAACACGTCAGTTTATGTGCAGAAGATAGGGAGAGTGGGATAGGGTATGGATTAAACAATAGGATAGAGCCAAAAGAGAGAGAAGAACGGTTGGACAAAGGAGTTGATAACGAGATAAAAGGTACTGCAGATGCTGGAGAATCCGAGATAACAAGCATGGGGCTGGATGAACACAGCAGGTCAAGCAGCATCATAGGAGCAGGAAAACTTGACGTTTCGGGCCTAAACCCTTCATCAGAATTTCTGATGAA
>JAHRHZ010000016.1:63386842-63401680 GCA_024137785.1 Ginglymostoma cirratum | reverse complement strand
TGGAGCTGGATGAACACAGCAGGCCAAGCAGCATCACAGGAGCAGGTGATGAAGGGTCTAGGCCCGAAACGTCAAGCTTTCCTGCTCCTATGATGCTGCTTGGCCTGCTGTGTTCATCCAGCTCCACACCTTGTTATCTCGGAGTTAAAAGAGAAGTTGTTGAGGGTGAGGACGAGCTCGGCCAAGCGGAGGAGGGTGGTGGTGGGTGGGGACGGTTCAGATCTTTGCTCCAGAAAGAAGCGGAGTGTCCTAAGACGCTCCTGGTGGGGAATGGACTTGTAATGGGATTGCAGTTTCCTTCTCTGATGGACATTAGTGATCCAAATGGGTTTTTACAACAATCCAGTAGTATCATGATTACAGTTACTGAAAGTTGCTTTTTAATTCCAGGTCTATTTAATTGAATATAAATTTCCCAGCAAATTATTAGCCCAGATCTTTAGATTACTAGTCCAATAATTTGACGAGTATGCTACTATATCCAAAAATCCACCAGAGCTGAATTAACATAAGGAGATATCATAAACAAAAACAGAAATTAGCATGCACAAGCTCAAAAATATTGGAATAAATGAATGTTATTTGATTAATTGATATTAAGGGTAGGTCACGCCTTCCCAAAGAGGCACTCACGTTATATCCTGTGATAGCAATTTGGTGCATGGAGTCATTCACTGACTTCAGTAAGTTCAACATGGCTGTGAGAGCTTCCTGTAACTCCTGGGTTCCATCGCCATTACTACTGAACTTCAATAATTCCTGACAGGAGACAGTAATTTGCAAATTACTTCAGAGAAATATGCCATTAGCTCAATGGGTTACACTTGACAGCATGTTTCTGGATGGTTGGTGCTTCCATAAAAGAGCAGAGGATCATCTACGTTCACATGTTATCAGGGTTAAGACTGTATCATTTTGATTGTGGACTAACAATGTTAATAAAAACGATGTTTTAGAACCAAGGAGTGTGGAAGGGATTGCTACAAGTTACTGAAACTCATTGTGTGTGGTATTTACACAGCTGCTTTGTTCAAGCAGTTGGGAGCTTGGGAGGCTGGATGATGTTTGTGGATGGCACGGCACCAGAGGAATGTATGCTGAGAGTGATTTGACTGGGAACAAGTAGCTGATTCAGTTCTGTCCAATTGTGACCTATCACGGATGCCACAATGCCTACGGACAAATCACTGATTGGTTCCTGGGTAGCTGAACTGCTTGTGGGTATAAACAATACAGCTAGAAAGCCTTTGGATTGCTGGAAGGACAGACTGCGTGTGAGTGTCACTCTCTCTGCAATAAAAGTATCTTAAACATGAAGAAAGCCAGTTATTTTCTCCCACCAGTTGCCATGAGCTGTTGCCACAAACCAGTAACTTAAGAGACTTCACAGTCTGTGCATCAATTGCTCAGTGCCTCCTGCAAAGAAGATCAGGAACCTGGAGAACGGAAAGAGAAGAGAAGCAAATCCTGTCAAGCCAAAAGGAACTTCCCAACAAACCCCGTGAACTGTGGATCCAAGCTGCTTTCATTTTCATCCATAAAAACACGTTTTTTTGTCTGTGTCTGTGGGCATCTTATGCTGGGGTTTTTGCTCGGGGTTAGAGTCGTAACTAGTAGAGCTTTGTGTTGATAGTTCATAGCTGTTTACCTGTGATTAGAATGTACTGCTCTGTCATAGACAGCAGTTCTTGTGAAGTACAGGAAATTAGACAGGGTTTTTTTATTCACCTGGTCCTATCATTTGCTTTCATTTATTTATTGTCATGTGTATCTATTACAGATACAGTGAAATGTGTTGTTTAGTATTGCCACTCTCCAGTGCCGTCTTAAAACACAGAAAATAAACTGAAACACGGGATATAGACTGAAATACAAACACAGGATATAGACTGAAACACAAACACAGGATATAGACTGAAACACAAACACAGGACATAGACTGGAAGACGGGATATACAGCCAGAAAAATAAAGCAATGAAGTTCATCTTGTCGTCTTTGGTTTGTAGTTTGGAACAGCTCCTGCTTCCAGCTCAGCCCTGGGCCTGGATCCAGGCTTCAGCACCCTGATCCTTGAGTCCGTGCTGCTGAATCGACAACACTGCTGTGACCGCACTTCACTGCACTGCTGCTGCTGGAAGATAGAGTCACCATTCTCAGGTGCCATCACACCTCCATCTAATGGCGCTGCTGCAGTGAATCTGCCCTGGGACCGTCTCGCCAATGTAGCCTCTGCCAGTGCCGCAGGGTCCTGCATTGGTCTATACTCACTGCTGTCCAGGCCTAGCCGTGGACCTGGAGCCTCGGCTCAGCCTGCGAGTCTGGGGGTTAAGCTTAGAGCCTGCTCACCACTCACTCATCAGGAGACCTCGGGCTGGGATATAGCCACACTTGCCTTGATCTGGTGTTGCTGCTGCCATCACTGGACGCCTCCTCCTCCATCATTTACTCGGACTCAGTCCGGAAATTATTGGAAAAGGTTCTCAGGGACAAGATCTATACGCATTGAGAAGCAAATGGACTTACTAGTGATAGACAGCATGGTTTTGTGTCGGGGAGGTCATGCTTTAATAACTTGATCGAGTTTTTTAAGGAGGTAACGAAGATGGTTGACAAGAAAAAAGCAGTTGATACTGTCTACATGTACTTCAGTAAAGCCTTTGACAAGGACCCTCATGGTAGGCTGGTACAAAAGGTGAAGTCACATGGCAACAGGGTTGAGCTGGCAAGATGGATACAGAACTGGCTCAGTCATAGGAGACAGAGGTTAGCAGTGGAAAGATGCTTTTCGCAACGGAGGGCTTTGACCAGTGGTGTTCCACAGGGATCAGTGCTAGGACCTCTGCTGTTTGTGGTCTACATAAATGATTTGGAGGAAAATGTAACTGGTTTAATTAGTAAGTTTTCGGACAATACAAAGACTGGTGGAGTCGCGGATAGTGAGGAGAATTGTCAGAGGATACAGCAGGATATAGATCAGTTGGAGGCACGGGCAAAAAAATGGCAGATTGACTTTAATCCGGACAAATGTGAGGTGATGCATTTTGGAAGGTCACATACAGATGAAAATTATACAGTGAATGGCAAAACCCTTAAGAGTATTGATATGCAGAGGGATCTGGGTGATAAGGTCCACAGATCACTGAAGGTAGCAGCGCAGGTATATAAGGTAGTAAAAAGGGCTTATGGCATGCTTACCTTCGTTGGAAGGGGCATTGAGTATAAGGATAGACAACTAATACTGCAGCTTTATAGAACTTTAGTTAGGCCACACTTGGAATATTGTGTACAGTTCTGGTCACCACACTACCAGAAGGATGTGGATGCTTTGGAAAAAGTGCAGAAAAGGTTTACCAGGATATTGCCCAGTATGGGGGATTTTATCCGAGAAGAAAGGTTGGATAGACTAGGTTTGTTTTCACTGGAACACAGGAGGTTGAGGGGTGACCTGATAGAAATTTAAAAGATTGTGAATGGCATGGATAGAGTGGAACGTATGAGGCATTTTCCCAAGTGTGGAGGGGTCAATTACTAGGGGACACAGATTCAAGGTGCAAGGGGGGAAGTTTAAAAGAGATGTGCAAGGCAAGTTCTTCACACAAAAGGTGATGAGTGTCTGCAACGTGCTGCCAGAGGAAGTGGTGGAAGCAGACACAATAGCAGCATTCAACAAAAAACTGGACGAATACATGAATTGGAAGGGAATAGAGGGATATGGATCCTGTAAGTGAAGACAGTTTTGGTGTGGAAGGTCAAAATGTGTCAGCGTAGGCTTGGAGGGCCGAAGGGCCTGTTCCTGTGCTGTATTGCAGGCCCATGCCCACCATCTTCATCTGCCGTTCTGTCGAAGTCCCACTCTTGCTGATGCCACAGCAAACAAGGTGAAAAGGTAAAAGACTTTAAAGAAAGAAAACGATAAAAAGAAAATAAAAGCAGTAGAAGTAGAAAGCTGCTACTCCACCGCTGCCATCTTGGACTTTAATTGGAGACTTTGTGCGCTTTGATTAAATCATTAACTTTTGTGGTGACACTAAAAGTGGAGGAGCTTGAAAATCCTTTCCCAAGGCCTTGGGTGGCATGGTGGCTCAGCGGTTAGCACTACTACCTCGCAATACTAAGGACCTGGGTTCAATTCCACCCTTGGGTGACTGTCTTTGGGGGGGGGGGAGCAGTTTGCACATTCTCTCCCTGTCGGCATGGGTTTTCTCTCACAGTCCAAAGAATTGTATGTGTGGTGGATAGGGTAGGGGGACTGGGTCTTGGTGGGATACTTTTTGGAAGGTCAGTGTAAACTCAATGGGCTGAATGGCCTACTTCCATATGGTATGATTCTACAAGTGCGTCGTAACATCAGTTTCTCAGGCCCTTACTCTTAGACATGAGCTCCTCTATTAAACCACTTTATAAGACAGTGCAGTTTGACTGGGAGAAGGAAAAGAGAGAGGAGGCACAGAACAGGGCAGAAACATGCCAAAACTTAAAGTATTAGCGAAGGGAGAAGGCAGCTGCCCTGATGGACGAATGAAACTGGTAACTTTTACTGTTTACTGAGAGTTAGGCACAGTTGAAAATAACAGTGAAGAAACATGCTTATGTGAAATTATTCTGCTCTCTTCTTTACAACAGTAAATCACGTAATAGTTTTACAAAATTTCAAATAAAAGTTGAGTGAATTAAGAGAAAAAAGGTTAAGATAGTGGACAGCATAATTCATGTAAACTATCACAAAAATCCTGCTTTCCCTTTCGAATGATGTTTAGTTTTGAGGTTATATCTTAAGAAAGAATCCCCTTGTAGACATTGGAACATTGCCACATTTTTCAAGTACATCATCATAACTCTTGCTGAAATTTCTCCAGGGCTTTTACACAGAAAGACATACAGCTAAGTTGCATGCAGCAAGATCTCACAAACAGCCCTCAGACAAGGAGTTGAGTTTTTCATTTTGGTTGGTCTTGGTTGAGAGACGGATGGTGATCAGGGAGCCACAGAGCTCTCTGCTCTCCTTTGAAGAGTGTCCAGGATCCGGAATTGTGCATAGGGAGTTCGCTGTGGCTGAACATCCCCTCCAAATGCAAACACTTCCAGCTAAAAGAAGTACAGTGCCTCATCAGATGCCAAAGTATTTCACAACCAGTAGATCACACTGAAAGGTCAATAACCTTTCATCATTAGGCAGTTTCCTGGCTGTTAACACACAGATAAATTGCTAACTTGGCCAAACAGCAAAGGATGCTGGGTATATTGGCCAAATGAAACACTGAAATCACAAAACCTACACACCAGACACATTGCAAACACAACAACCAGGTGTTAATGACATTATCATAATGTAAAAGGCAACAGTTATTCCAGACAGACACCGCCAACAGCTTCTCCACCAAACAAAGGACAGCCATGACAGAAAGGCACTGGGTCCTGCTACACAAAGAAACTACAGTAAGCCATCTAACTGACTGCCTCTTGTTTCAAACTATTAAATGTATCTCCCCGATTGGCCAGAACATCAAAGACTCATCGCACCCCGATAATGGTCTCCTACAACCTCTTCCATCAGGCAGTAGATACAGAAACCTGAACACACACACACAAGCAGGTTCAGGAACAGCTTCTTCCCAGCCGTTATCAGACTGATGAATGGACTCTCTAGCCTCAAATAATGTTGATCTTGCTAATGTTGATCTCACCTAAAGCACGCCCTGTGCAATGTAACCTGTATGCCTCTAGTCCAATTTAATCTGTACATCCTTTGCTTACTATGATCTGCCTGAACTGCTCGTAAACAACTTTTCACTGTATTTCGGTACACGTGACAATAAATAAGTCAATCAATCGACTATAGGAAGTTCCAGATAACCATCTGAAAGGTATAAAACATGGGTTCACCTGCAGAGCTCTCTCTTGGAACCACTCTCACAGTCTCTGGAATCGTCTGAGGAGAACAGCATGGCAAGAGGCAGAAACCAGTCAACCATCGGAGAGACAGAGGAAGAAAGCAGTTTCACAGACCCAGACACGCAGCCACAGAGAGAGTGGCCAAGTAAGTCTATAAGAGACTGGGAAAGTATTGTAATCTTAAGGAGCCAAACAGAATTAGGGATAGTATGTTTAGTATTAAAGATTATTGTAATCTTGCTCCTAATAAAGTGGGAATGTTTTGCTTCAGTATCGGCTTGTGTTCATATTGATTTGCCTGTGGGACACTGTGGGACACTGGGCAAATTCATTCATAACATTCAGGTCGGAGTTGTCTGTAACTTCTTTAAAGAGGAACCAGACAATTATCAGAAATGGAAGGTGTGATCTTTCCAGCTTCCTGGAGCATTCCTAGATTCTTCCAGTTCTGAGAAAGGGCCATTGACCTGAAACATTAACTGTGTTTCTCTCTCACTGACATTGCCTTACCTGCTGAGTTTCTCCAGCACTTTCGGTTTTTATTTCCGATCCCTGGCAATGCACAGTATTTAATCTTTGCATCTCTGGAAACAGATTATCTAGCTGTCGTCACAGTGCTGTTTGTGGGAGTTTGATGGTAGCTGCATTTCTTAAACTATGGCAGTAACTACCCTTCACAAACAAAAATACTTACCTGGCTGAAATGCACAGTGGCAGGTCTGGAGGGTGGGACAGGTACTACAGAAATGTAAGTCTCAGAGCAGGGCGAGCATGGCTGTGAAATCTGCTGTGGCTCTGCAGCAACAGCTGCGTGACGTACCTTCAGTAACAGCTGGTACTTGGTTAACCGTTGAATGGGTTTCAGTAAGTATGAGTCCAGTCCAAGTTTATGATCCAGTTTACGTTGACATTCCTGGTAAGGAGCACACAAGTTAGGAAGAGATGATAATATCGGCTCCGAAAAAAAAAACACCAAGCAACTCTGAATTCGATGTGAGCTGATCATCACGGCAGCTTATATGTAAGAATGTAAGAAATGGGAGCAGGAATAGACCATTCAGCCCTCAAGCCTGCTCCTCCATGTCTACTCTCGTATCCCAACTCACTTTTTTTGCTCATTGCCCACATCTCTTGATTCCCTGAGAGATCAAAACTATCATAGCCCTGAATATCATCAATGGTAGAGCACTCAAAGCCCTTTGGTTAGACAATTCTAAAGGTACTTTACTCTCGGAATGAAAACACTCATGGGAGGCGATGGCCTAGCGGTATTATCACTGGACTGTTAATCAGAGACCCAGATAATGTTCTGGGGACCTGGGTTCAAATCCTACAATGGCAGATGATGGAATTTGAATTCAATAAATATGTGGACTTAACAATCTAATGATGACCATGAATCCATTGTTGATTGTTTGGGGAAAAACCCATCTGGTTTGCTAATTTCCTTTGGGGGAAGGAAAAACTGCCATCCTTACCTGGTCTGGGCCTACGTGCAACTCCAGACCCACAGCAATGTGGCTGACTCTGAACTACCAGATGGGCAATAAATGCTGCCTGGCCAGCAATGTCCCTCATCCTGTGAATGAATAAAATTTACCTGCTCTCAGGGAGTCCAGGGTTATGGTGATAGAGAGGTAATCACAACAGCCATGATCTTAGCAGAGCAGGCTCAAAGGGCCTGTTCCTGCCTCCTAAATCCACAGTTTCTATCAACCCTTATGCTCAGGATTTGGCCTCATGTCCTGGACTCACCAGCCAGGGGCCACAGTGGGGCCAGTATCCATCACATCAGTATCTTGTCTGCTTAGACTACAATTCTTTAAAACATAGAAGCAGAAGTAGGCCATTCAATGAGATCATGGCTGATCTAATTAGCCTCAGCTCCACTTTCCTTCCATTTCCCCATAACCCTTGATTCCCTCCCTGATTAAAAATCTGTCAGCATTTCTGTGAGATCACCTCTCTTCTTCTAAACCCCAGGGAACATAGGCTCAAATTGCTCAGTCTCTAATCCATGATAAACGTCTTATCCAGAAACCCTCGCTGTCCCACTTCTGGTGCTACTACACCGTTTTTAAATACAACGGCCATAACTGCTAACAGCTAAACTTGCAGATCAGACTCCTCCTTCCTGTACTCCAATCCCCTTACAGTGAAGCCAACATTCTGTTTATTTCCTCAGTATTTGCTGGAATGCAAGCAAACATTTTGCATTCCTTGTACGAGTACATTCAAGTTTCTCTGAAGGTCAACATTTAAGTTGCAGTGAAGAGTCACGCTGGACTCAAAATATTAACTCTGTTTTTCTCTTCACAGGTGCTGAGTTTCTCCAGCATTTACACAGGAACAGGACTAGGCCATTCAGCCCTCGTACTCCACCTTTCAATGGGATCATGGCTGATATGTGGCCTAGTGGTGGTCAAGAAGGCATATGGCATGCTTGCCTTCATTGGTCTGGATCCAGAGTATACCTACTCCTATGATGCTGCTCGGCCTGCTGTGTTCATCCAGCTCCACATCTTGTTATCTCGGATTGTCCAGCATCTGCAGTACCTATTATCTCTCATAAACATTGGCAAAGTCATTTTGCAGCTATATTGAACTTTAGTCAGGCCACATTTGGAATATTGTGCACAGTTCTCGTCACCACACTCCAAGATGGATATGAAAGCTTTGGAGAAGGTACAGGAAAGGCTTAGCAAGATGTTTCCTGGTTTGCAGGATACCAGCTATGAGGAGAGAGTGGACAAACTCTGTTTGTTTTCACTTGAAAGTTGGAGGCTGAGGGTGTGAACTGATAGAAGTTTACAAAATTATGAGAGGCATAACTAGAATGGATAGTCGGAGTCCTTCTCCCAGGGTACAAATGTTAATTACTAGGGGACACAGGTTTAAGGTAAAAGGGGGTAAGTTTAAACGGGATGTGAGAAGTGAGTTTTTTTTAAAATAGAGTGTAGTAGGTGCCTGGAAAATATTGCTAGAGGAGGTGGTGGAAACAGGTACAATAGCAACATTTCAGAGGGATCTTGACAGATACATGAATAGGCAGGGAATAGAGGGATACAGACAGCATAGAGATAAAAGGTTTTAATTCAGAAAAGTGTTATGTGTCAGCGCAGGCTTAGTGGGCCGAAGGGCCTGATCCTCTAGTGTAGTATTCCTTGTCCTAACTCCATAAACCTGACTTTAGTCCATATCTCTTAATACCTTTGCTGAATAAAAATCTATCTATCTCAGATTTAAAATTAACAACTGATCCAGCATCCACTGCCAATCCTGGAAGACAGTCCCAAACATCTACTGCCATTTACCTGTTTGTATTTAAAAGCTTTATGCTTTTTAATGAGTTTTCTGTCTTTCTATTTTTATTACTAGAGGGAATAAGCTCACACTTCCGCTCAGCATAATTGGTTTTCCACACTGTTGCCCACATTCCTAATCAGACTCTCTCTCTTTGGAGACTCTCAATGTCATTTTCACACTGACATTTATGGGAGGTAGATCGATTTTTGAAATACAGGGATTTGGCAGCTACACCGAGCTGGCACTAAACGGTATTTGAAGCATAGGACAGATCAGCCATGATTTTGTTGAAATATAGAAATGAAAACCAGGAGCAGGAGTAGGCCATTCGGCCCTTCAAACCTGCTCTGCCATTCAGTAAGATCATGGCTGATTGTCTACCTTAATGTCGTATTCTTGCTTTCTGATGTTTGAAAGGCAGGGCAAGCTGATGAGGGGCCGAGTGGCCTACATGTGCTCCTATTTCTTATTGTCTTCTTCCCATTTAGCTTTGAATCGACAGTGAACTTTGATACATTATTCTGTGTACCTTCAGCAAGGCTTGAAGGGATCAGAATGGGGAGTGTTGCAGCAACCTGCCAGATATCACACCCCCATCGGACAGAAGAAATTCCTCCTCAACTGTTTCAAATGTGCGGCCGTTTATTCTCAGATGATGCCCTCTGGTCCTAGACTCTCCCACAGGAACCAGAGCAGCCGATTTGTGCACAGCAAGCTCCCACAAACAGCACTGCTTCCTTGCTCTTTCACGGGATGTGGGCATCGTTGGCTGGGCCAGCATTTACCACCTTTCCCTAATTGCCCCTTAAGGTGGAGGCAGGCTGCCTCTTTAAAAACAGCATTTCAAGGTGGGATTTCCAGGATTTTGACCCAGCAACAGTGAAGGAACGGCGATATGTTTCCAAGTCAGGATGGTGAGTGACTCGGAGGAGAACTTGCAGGGGAAGGTGTTCCCATGTATCTGCTGCCCTTGTCCTTGTGGATGGTAGAGATTGCACCGAGATTAGAACCTACTGATCCTACAGGCCTCTGGATTACCACTGTCACCTTGGTTGCCCAATGCTAGCAAGAGTTAGAAACCCATCTCACTCTTTTGAAGTCATAGCCTCAAGATCACGCTGACTGCATAAAATGAATAGGCATCATTTCCCCTTTTGCCAATTATCTTAAATCTGTATCCTCTGCTTACAGTCACTCTTGCCACTCGAAACTGCTTCCATCTATTCCCTCAATCAAAACCCTTCATGCTTTGAAAAGGTTTTTAAAATCTTGCCTTAACTTCCCTGGTTCTAAGAGAAGAAATCACCAGATTCTCCACAGAGCCAAAGTTCCCATTCCTCTTGTAAATTTGTTCTGCACCTTTCCAAAGCATTAGCATTCCTTTGAAGTGATGGTGCCTGGAGTTGAACCCAGTACGCTAGCATTGCCTGGCCAATCCACCAGTTTTGCATTACCTTTCTGTTTGTCACTTTGCTCCTCTGTTGATACAGTCAAGGCTCTAATTTGCTTATTATCTGAATGGCGATGATTTGAGGAAGGGGGATGTGCAGCAAGACCTGGGTATCCTTGTACACCGTTTACCGGAGGTAAGCACACATATGCAGAAGTTGGTGAAGAAGGCAAATAGCATGTTGGAAATTTGAGTACAGGAGCAGGGATGTCTTGCTGCAATTATACAGGGCCTTGGTGAGACTACCCCTGGAGTATTGTGTGCAGTTTCGGTCTCCTTATCTGAGGAAGGATGTTCTGGTGATGGAGGGAGTGTAACAAAAGGTTTATCAGACTGATTCCTGGGATGGCAGAACTGATTCATGATGAGAGACTGGATCACTTAGGATTATATTCACCGGAGTTTAGAAAAATGATGGGGGAATATCATAGAAACCTGTAAAACTCTAACAAGGTTGACAGGGAAAATGAAGGAAGGATGTTTCTCAAGGCTGGAGATTCCAGAACCAGTGATCACAGTCTGAGGATACGGTGTGGGTATTTAGGAGTGAGATTAAGGAAAAATTTCTTTGCTCAGGGAGTGGTAAGCCTGTGGACTTCTTTATTTCAATAAGCAGTTGAGGCCAAAACATTGGATGTTTTCAGGAAGGAGTTACATGTAGTTCTTAGGGCTAAAGGGATCAAAAGGGTTTGGGGAGAATGTGGCAACAGGGGACTGAGTTGGGTGATCAGCCGTGATCTTATTGAATGGCGGAGCAGACTCAAAGAGCAGAATGGCCTACTCCTGCTCCTAGTTTCTATGCTTCATGAATAACTTTCTCAGCTTGTTCTGCCCCTTTAAAAGACTGGTGTACACAAAGCCCCCAAGTCTCTACTTTCCTGTGACTCATAAGAAAACCCAACCATTTGATTCATAAGAGATAACAAAGTGTAGAGCTGGTTGAGCACAGCAGGCCAAGCAGCATCAGAGGAGCAGGAAAGCGACGTTTTGGGCCTAGACCCTTCTTCAGAAATGGGGGAGGGGAAGGGGGTTCTGAAATAAATCAGGAAACAGCGGGAGGCAGATAGAAGATGGATAAGGGAGAAGATAGGTGGAGAGGAGACGGACAGGACAAAGAGGCGGGGATGGAGCCAGCAAAGGTGAGTGTAGGTGGGGAGTTAGGGAGGGGATAGGGCAGTCCAGGGAGGATGGACAGGTCAAGGGGGTGGGATGAGGCTAGTGGGTAGGAGATGGGCATGGGGCTTGAGGAGGGGATAGATGGGAGGAAGGACAGGTTAGGGAGGCAGGGACGAGCTGGGCTGGTTTTGGGATGCGGTTGGGGGAGGGGAGATTCGTTATATCATTTTGGATCAACATTTTTGAAAAATCTATTACCTGAAAGAAAGGGCAGTCTGAGCACTGTCTCCAAAGATGTTCAGAGCGTGGCTTGTTCTGACAGTATTTCACATACATTTGGAAATTGTCCCTCTAAAGATCAGAGTGAGAAATACTGACATGAAACACCATCAGATGCACTTAATATAAATGTCAGTCTAAAGAGCAGAAAGTTCATACCCTCTGAAGGAAGCAGACTCCTACTTTCTCTGGCATCTCGATGCAGTTCTGGAGGTCATTAAGAAAAATCCTGAGGAAGATATGAGCTATTAACAAAGGCAACTTTCATCCAAAAACATCTACTGCAATCCACGGAGAGCACAGTGTGTCTGATTTATACCTGCTGTGAAAATCATAGATCTCTGACATATTCCCAAATAATACCTCCTTCTGGTTCTCCAATAAGGCAGGCATAAGAGATATCATCATCGGATTGTCCATCTCCATTTTGTAACCCTGAAAAGTACAGAGAAGATCAACTTGAGCCAATGTATGGAGATATGAAGCTGAGGTAACATCAGGTCTATCCAGTCAATGGCCAAATTTTATTTCAGTTCTGACAACTAATATTTCAAACCCCAATTTGCCTTTGTTTCTAATACTCCTGGAAGTTGGCAGCTTTTAATTTGGTAACTGCTGTATTTTTGTGATAAGAGTGGGGTTGATGAAGAAGTTGCAACCAAATATTTGCCTGAGAGAGACAATAGGTACTGCAGATGCTGGAGAATCCGAGATAACAAGGTGTGGAGTTGGATGAACACAGCAGGCCAAGCAGCATCACAGGAGCAGGAAAGCTTGACGTTTCGGGCCTAAGCTATCTCAGATTCTCCAGCATCTGCAGTTCCTACCGTCTCATTCACAATGACTGTCCACATCTCAACTAAACACCCAACACCCCCTTTTCTTGCCTCAGGAAAGTAAGCACAATTTTACTGAGCCTTTCTTCATAACTACAACCATAGCATCACGACTCACTGAGCTAACATATTCGAAATCAGGCCCTCTATTCCCAGAGTGGTCATGAAGGTTAGAAGTTTTAAAAAGCATGTATTTGATTTTCAGACCTAGGTTCACAGAAAGCACAGCCCAGGTTTTTGTAGTTAACAGCACACACATGCGCGCGCGCGCACACACACGCACACATGCATGCACGCGCGCACACACACACACACACACAAAATCACACACACAGACAAAACATGATGCTTTGAGTGGAGGCAAAGACTGGGAAAGCTGTTTAGTGGTCTCTTTTCTCGCGATCTGTTGAGATGGTTCGTGTGCTGATCAGAATATTGCTCTGAGTCTTCCTTTTTCTGGAGATTTTCACTGGGTTTGCAGAAAGTACACGGCGGCTGCCTCACTGATTAAAGGTCTTACTCACTCAATACCACAGCTAATAGCAACTCCTGAAAGAGAAAGTAACTGATTTTCTTCAGGCTTAAAGTGGATTTTTCTGTTGAGAACAGTGTGATTTCCTAAACTGGTGGAGGTCTGAAGCCATCTTTGTATCTTTTCCACAGACCCAAGCTATTCAGTGACTTGAGAACCTATCAGGTATTTGTTGGCAGGCGGAAGACCTTTGTCATTGGTAGCTGCTCACTAGCCCATAATCCAATCCACTACTTGTTGCCAACCAAAGCTCCATTGTACACAACCCTTTGTCTCCAGTTTGTCTGCAGTCACTGCTGTAACCCACAGCTTTGCAAACAGTGTTCATAATCAGCATTGTATGAGATGCTTTGAAACTATGCAGCAGCCCTTGCAACACTTGGTTTTAAAAAAAATCTTCTCTCATTTCAGATCACAATTGCAAAATAACACAAAAGTAAAGGAAGTCTTTACAGTACAAATAAACTCATACAGATGATCAATCGTAAAGCAGCAACCTGGTTTCCTGTACCTGTAGCACACTGCTCAGCTCCTCCACATATACACGTTCTGTCTCGATCAGCTCATTTATCACGTGCCTACAGAAATAAGAATTAAAGTGACATGGCAACAGCCCATCAGCAGCATGCATTTATATAGCACCTTAAACGCAAGGACAAATCCCAAAACACTTAAATAAAAACAAGAAGGCAGACTATGACCTGAATGGCTGTAAATTGGGAGAAAGGAGTGTATACCAGGTCTTGGGTGTCCTTGTGCATCAGTTGCTGAAGGTAAGCATTGCAGGTGCAGCAGGCGGTAAAGAAGGCAAATGGTATGTTGGCCTTCATTGTGAGACGTTTCGAGTACAGGAGCAGGGATGTGTTATTGCACTTATACAGGGCCTTGGTGAGGCCACACCTGGAATATTGCTTGCAGTTTTCGTCTCCTTTTCTCAGGAAGGATGTTCTTGCTCTTGAGAGAGTGCAGCGAAGGTTTACCAGGCTGATTCCAGGGATGGCGGGTCTGACGTATGAGGAGAGATTGACTAGGTTGGGGTTGTTTTTGCTAGAGTTCAGACGAATGAGTTGGGGGTGGGATCTGATAGAGACTTATAAAATTCTAACAGGACTGGACAGGGTAGATGCATGGAGGATGTTCCCAATGGTGGGTGTGTCCATAACCAGGGGTCACAGTCTGACTATTCAGGGTAGACCATTTAGGACAGAGATGAGGAGACATTTCTTCATCCAAAGAGTGGTGAGCCTGTGGAAGCCTGTGGAAGCCTGTGGAATTAGTTGATGCCAAAATATTGAATGTATTCAGGAGGCGACTAGATATAGCACTTGGGAGAATGTGATCAAAGGTTACGGGGAAAAAGCAGGATTAGGCTATTAAAGATAAAAGGTACTGCAGATGCTGGAGAATCCGAGATAACAAGCATGGG
>JAHRHZ010000016.1:63366078-63377205 GCA_024137785.1 Ginglymostoma cirratum | reverse complement strand
AGCATCATAGGAGCAGGAAAACTTGACGTTTCGGGCCTAGACCCTTCCATTATTTTGACTGTCTGCCAGCACCCCCAACCTCACTTGAACCCCTCATCAATCAAAAATCCACATGAATATACAAGCAAGGGACTAGAGACCCGCAGAAACTAAAGATTCACACACCTCTGAGAGAGAAATGTTTCGTCATCTGTTTTAATTTAAATGTTTTATTTGTAAACTGGTCTAGATTCTCCCAAAAGGGGAAACATCCTTGCAACATCCACCCAGCCAAGTCCACTCAGAATCACATGTTTCTATTAAGTCACCTCTGACGCTTCGAAACCCCAGATGATACATACCCAGTGCATCTAGCCTTTCCTCATGAGGCAATCCTCTCATTCCAGGGATTAATCTAGTAAACTAAGACAAATTGCTGGAAAAGCTCAGCAGGTCTGGCAGCATCTGTGGAGAGAAATCAGAGTTAACATTTCGGGTCCAGTGACCCTTCCTACTTGATCTGGGGAAGGGTCACTCGACCCAAAATGTTAACTCTGATTTTTCTCCACAGATGCCACCAGGCCTGCTGAGCTTTTCCAGCAATTTCTGTTTTTGTTTCTGATTTACAGCATCTGCAGTTCTTTTGGTTTTTATTAATTTAGTAAACCTTCCCTGAACTGTTTCCAATGCATTACCATGCTTCTGTGATTACAGTGCCTAGTACTGAATACAGTACACCATATACAGACTCACTTTGTAACTGAAGCATGATTGCCCTTCTCTTGCATTCAATTCCCTTCACAATAAAACGTCACATTCTATCAGCTTTCTTGATTACTTGCTGTACCTGCACACTAACCTTCTGTGTTTCATCACTAGGACACCCAGATCCCTCTGCATCTTTGAACTTCGCAACTTCTCACTATTTAGATGACATGCTTTTGTTTCTGTCTGCCAAAATGAACAATTTGACACTTTCACCATAGTATACTCCACCTAAGATCATACTCTTATCTAACTCTGTCTTGAACAATTCAATATCTCCACGTCCCACTGATTCGTGGGGAAGGGAATTCTGCTCACAACTCTCCCACAGAAGGACATACCTTTCATTCACATTCTGTGGGACTCCAACCTTTTAATGGAATGACAATTCAAGAGGAGATCAGTCGGCACAGACTCCTCAGAGTGGAATGACAGCATGGAAATGGTTTGCATTATCACAAGACGTTGCACAAAGTTTGTGTTGCATTGAGTTTAACAGGATGTGGACAGGATCAAACAGCCCAAATTTCGTTGGACAGGCACTTCATGGGATGCCCCGTTGATTAGACATTGTCCTGTATCCTTTGAATCAAAATTGTTTGGCCATAACTTGCTGGAAGTGTGAGCTGGTAACAGTGCAGAAAGAGTTAACAGGACTCTCAGGTCCCTGATGGACAAACAGCTGGACCAACACTGTATCCAGTACATTTTAGCAGGAGATTCACGTGGAGTATAGTCCAATGGGGTAGGCCAAATGGGCTGAATGGCCCGATTTTGAGCTGCAAATTCAAAGTAACTCTGCGTTCCTCAGAATGGACAGCTTCAACACATTATTGCAGAATCCAATACGGAAAAGCCTATACAGGTAAATAACAAACAGAGCTTAAAGAAGAATCAATGATACAAAGGAAATTGCATCTGATAATCCACATTCCGCTGCTAGATCTCAATAGTACACATGGTGCAGAGTTTGTTATCATTCATACCTTAATGGGTGTCGTGAGAATGAGCCCAAATTCACTGTACAACTCGTCAGTATCACACTGTCGGTAGTCTTCAGAGCTTTCCAGAAATTTCTCGATTTCTTGCAGCGCTCTCTTTGCTCCTTCCTGTGACTGACACTTGTCCATGCGCTGAGAGGCGAGGAGATAAGCACCTTCATCACACCATTGCAGACCCTGTAAGGACCACAGCACCTTCATCAGACCATTACAGACACTGTAAAGACCAGAGCACCTTCATCACACCATTGCAGATCCTCTAAGGACCAGAGCACCTTCATCAGACCATTGCAGATCCTCAAAGGACCAGAGCACCTTCATCACGCCATTGCAGATCCTCTAAGGACCAGAGCACCTTCATCAGGCCATTGCAGATCCTCTAAGGACCAGAGCACCTTCATCAGACCATTGCAGATCCTCTAAGGACCAGAGCACCTTCATCACGCCATTACAGACCCTGTAAGGACCAGAGCAGCTTCATCACACCATTACAGACCCTGTAATGACCAGAGCAGCTTCATCACACCATTACAGACCCTGTAAGGACCAGAGCAGTCCAGGTAGATCCCAGCTTCCTCATTCACACTGAGCAGCTAGTTTTAACAAAACTCTGAAGTGACTCACCTGCTGCAGCTGGGTGTGAAGCTCCAATGACTTATTAAGGGTGACGTATTTGCTCCTCATTTCATCGATCAAATCATCACAGGAGTGGCGGAGTTCCTTGCATTTCTCGCAGATTAAATCCTCTGCGTAATGGTGATTGGAAAGCAACTGATCTCCTTGCGAGAGCAAGAGCTGGGCGTTTCCAATTAGTTCCTGTTGAGATACACTCCACTCAGCTTGTGTGTAAAAACATCGGCAATACTTTGTCCCACGATAGTCAGGCCATCAATTAACTCTGTGAGAGCACAGAGTTATACAACACAGGAGACAATTCAGCCCATCATGCCTTGTCCAGCTGTTTGACAGAGCTATACAATTAGTGCCACTCCAACTCTCCATCCCCCATAGACCTGCCTGCAAATATTGCCCCCTTCAAGTACTTCCCCAGACCTCTTTTGAAAATTATTGTTGAATCACTTCCACTGGCCTTTCACCACAGTATGCCAGATTAGAAACACAGAATGTAGAAACAGGGATAGTAGGAACTGCAGATGCTGGAGAATCTGAGATATTTCTGAAGAAGGGTCTAGGCCCGAAATGTCAGCTTTCCTGCTCCTCTGATGCTGCTTAGCGTGCTGTGTTCACCCAGCTCTACACCTTGTTATCTCTTATGTAGAAATAGGAGTAGGCCACTCAGCCCTTTGAGTCTGGTCTGCCATTCAACATGGTCATGGCTGATCGCCCAACTCAAAACTCTATTCCCACTTTATCCCCTGCTTTTTGATCCCTTTAGCCCTTAAGAACTATATCTAACTCCTTCTTGAAAACATTCAAAGTTTTGGCCTCACCACTTTCTGTAGGTTAGGGTTAAGGTTAGAATTTACAGGCTCCCCACTGTCTGAATGAAGGAATTTCTCTTCATCCCAGTACTCAATGGTTGACCTCATATCCTCAGTCGATGGCCCCCAGTACTGGACTCCTCGGTCATCAGAAACATCCTTCCTGCATTTACCTTGTGTAGTCTTGTTAGATTTTTATAGGTTGCTATGAGACCCTGCCCCCCCATTCTTATAAACTCCAGTATCTATACACAGCAGTCCCTTGTGGCCCATAGACTAAGATTACAAGGGGAGCTGGTAACAGCAAATCCACCCAAAAAGGATCCTAGAACCACCAGTTGTGACGCCCCTTACAACAAAGTGCATGGATAAAGGAAAGACTTCGGGCTTCCAATCCACACAGGCGAGTAGGCAAATCGGAAAGTTGGGATTTTATAAGAAGACAGCAAATTACAAGAAAGAAGTGTAATTGGCGAGCATTGGTTAAGTTTAAGTCGGAGTGTCTTGTGCAGATGTTTTCTGGAGAAGAAATTAACAGGAGGAGATTGGCATGAGATCATGATACCCATTTGAAGAGCTGCGGCACATATGACAGGCTGAATGGCCTTCTTGTACACTGTGGCACTTGTGGGGTTCTGCACAGATGAGACGAGATCATGAAATGCAACGAGGTGGAACGTGGAGAAGCTGCTTCCTCTTCAGAGAGGGATGTAGTGAATAAAAGCGGAAGGGAGTCACAAAGCAGGTGATAAAAGGTTTGATTGGAATGTGGACCTCTCTGTCATCTGGAAAAATTCAGCCAGAACTGGTAATGAATTTCAAAAGCTTAACGCATGTAACAGGAGTGTTGGGACAAGTGGGAGAATTCTGCGTGGACTTCATATATATGTGTGTGTGTATATATATATTTCTGTGTGTGTAGGATTGAAGGACATGCCTTTGTGCTGTAGTTTGAATGCAACACCATTCTCTATTTGTAGGACTTAGGTTTTCGACTTCGATTTAGACTTTTATCTGTTATTGTGTTTTGATGTATAAAAGTACAGGAGTACAGTGAAAAATGTATAATGTCATCACACATGGTGCTATCTTGAGTACAAGTACATAGGTTCAGAATCAAAAGAACAAGACAGAAAGAACAAAGCTAAAATTTAACTATTACAGTAATTCTGAGTATTAAGTAGAAAAATAGAAAGAAATAAAGCTAAAAGTCAAACATTAAAGTCTCTATTACTTGGCCCTATTCCATCAAACTGGTACAAAAACTTTACCTGAGACTGTTCATCAAAGTTGCTCAGCTCTCGAAGAGCTTGTTCCGAGTGAGTCACGTTGTCACCAGTTTCTGGGATATCTCCTCCCTCGGATGCTAAATAATCCAAAGCAGCCTTTACCTGCAGAACCACATCAAAATGAACACACTCATAACAAGCAAGATGACCAGTCAACGCAGAGGAGAAATGAAAAATTCTTCTCTATTGTTAAGTAATTCAATCCAATCTTTTGTTTTATTCACTCACAGGATGAGGGTATCACTGACCAGGCAGCATTTATTGCCCATCTCTGATTTCCCAGAGGGAGGTTAAGAGTCAACCACATTGCTGTGGGTCTGGAGTCACGTGTAGGCCAGACCAGGTAAGGCTGGCAGTTTCCTTCCCTAAAGGACATTAGTGAACCAGATGGGTTTTTCCTGACAATCAGCGATGGGCTCATAGTTATCATTAGATTCCGAATTCCAGATATTTTTATTGACTTTGAATTTCACCATCTTCCGTGGTGGGATTTGAACCTGGGTCCCCAGGATGTTATCTGGGTCTCTGGATTAACAATCCAGCGATAATACCACTAGGCCATCGCCTCCCATATGTATATAATCAAAGCTCACTGAATGGCAGGCCATTTAAGAATATACAAGCAGGGCTGTTTGACTGACTTAGAGATGATAAGCACAAAAACTGGGCCATCAGGCTTCATCAAAATTAAGCATAAGTGGCTGCACACCTCTCACTCTGCGAACTGTCGTGTAAACTCACAAACAATAAAAAACCCAACGTCAAAAATGGCTAAAATATACCCCAGAAAATATCAACAAAAAGCAACAGAAAAGGTTTTGTAAAATGTAAAATTAAAAGAAGGTCACACTTTACAAAAGACTTAACCACCAACTTTTTATTTGATACTGTGCAACTGGAGTCAATTTTCCTCAGAATTCATTCAGGGGATGTGGGTATCACTGTCTGGGCCAACATTTATTGCCCATCCCTAGATGCCCCTTGAGAAGGTGGTAGTGAGCTGCCTTCATGAACCACTGCAGTCCGTGTGCTGTGGGTGGACCCACAACTGCATTAGGGAGGGAATTCCAGGATCCTGACACAGCGATAGCGAAGGAACGGCAATATATTTCCAAGTCAGGATGGTGAGTGGCTTGGAGGGGAACTTGAAGGAGGTGGTGTTCCCATGTATCTGCTGCCCTTGTCCTTCTAGATGGAAGTGATCATGGGTTTGGAAAATGGTGTCCAAAGATCTTTGGTGAATTACTGCAGTGCATCTTGTAGATAGTACACACTGCTGCTACTGAGTGTCAGTGGCGGAGGGAGTGGATGCTTGTGGATGTGGTGCCAATCAAGCGGCTGCTTTGTCCTGGACGGTGTCATGAGTGTTGTTGGGGCTGCCCCCTTCCAAGCACGTCAGACTCCTGACTTGTGCCTTGTAAATGGTGGACAGGCTTCGGGGAGTTCGGAGGTGAGTTATCGTAAAGTCCAAGATGGCGGTGGAGTAGGATGCTTCAGTCGGGGTTCATCCACTCCATCCGTTTCTATTTCTTGTTCTCTTTTGCGCTTATTTTCTTCTCTCTTCTCGATAACATCCTGTGCTTCCAGCCTCTGCCTTGCTGGATCTGTGCTGTCTCCCAGCCAGGTGTGGCGGCCCCCAGCCAGGTGTGGTCTCGGCATGGAATTCCAGCCTCTCGGTGATTCCAGAGGGGTCTCTCAGCCTCAAGGTGAAGCCTGGTGGGGTCTGGGGTCAAGGCTCAGTGCAGACTACAAGCTTGGTGCCAGTGCGGACTGGATTGGAAGGACTATCGTTCTGAACTCATTATTTCTCTATTTTCTAATTTACTCCTACAATCTGTAATGCTGGACTTTTAATCTCTTTCTTTATCTACAAAGAACAAAGAACAAGGAAAACTTACAGCCCAGGAACAGGCCCTTCGGCCCTCCAAGCCTGTGCCGATCCAAATCCACTGTCTAAACCTATCGCCCAATTCCTAAGGATCTGTATCCCTCTGCTCCCCACCTACTCATGCATCTGTCCAGACGCACCTTAAATGAATCTACCGTGCCTGCCTCTACTACCTCTGCTGGCAACGCGTTCCAGGCACCTACTACCCTCTGTGTAAAGTACTTTCCGCGTGTATCCCCCTTAAACTTTTCTCCTCTCACCTTGAACGCGTGACCCCTCGTTATTGAATCCCTCACCCTGGGAAAAAGCTTATCTCTATCAACCATGTCTATACCCTTCATGATTTTGAAGACCTCAATCAGGTCCCCTACAATTTTAACCCCCCTCAATCTCCTTTTTTCTAATGAAAACAATCCTAACCTACTCAACCTTTCTTCATAGCTATGATTTTGTTTTCCTAAGAAGTTACACTGAATAAGGTGTACCCAGGTACCCTGTACCTAATACAGTCCTGTAAGTGGCAACTCATAAACTTTTCACATCGTTTGAGTACATGTGATGATAAAGCTAATTCAATTCCATTCCGGTTTAGGCCCGAAACGTCAAGTTTTCCTGCTCCTATGATGCTGCTTGACCTGCTGTGTTCATCCAGCCCCATGCTTGTTATCTCAATTCCATTCCTTACAGGATTGCTAGCCTGAGATGCACTTGTAACCACTGTGTTTATATGGTGATACCAGTTGAGTTTCTGGTCAATAATAATCCCCAGGATGTTGACGGTGCGGGTTCAGTATGATAACACCATTAAATGTCAAGGGGCGGTAGTCAGATTGTCTTTTATTATGGCTGGTCCAGTTCAGTCTCTGGTCAATGGCGACCCCAGGATTTTCATAGTCAAGACCAAAATGTAGTCTGTAGAAGTGAGGAGATGTGAAGCTGGAAGATAATGTGACTAGGGCATACATGTTGTAATTAATTTCTCAACTTAACTCAAAATGTGTGACCTCATTTTTAAATAATGCTTCAAATTAGTTGATAATCGAGAGAAAACAGTCTGAGAATTGGGGAGGCAGGGAAGTTGATCTGAGGGATCTCTGAGGACCATGGGGATGAAACACTGAGGCACTACAGTGACACCACTAGCAGCAGGCTACAGTCACATTGTGACATCTTAACACTGACAGTGTTCATTATAAACCTATAGATAAGCACTTACGATGGGAATTGGACATGGGAAAACAAAAAGGAAGGTGTTACAGACAGGAAGTAATGAGCTGAGAAGGACTCAATTGTCTGAGAAAACCTAACCCACAGATGCATGCCCTTTATTGAGCCCACCCCAACGCTCAGTCTCAAAAAAATAAGATTCTGCCCTGGAACAACACACAATGTTCTGGCTCAGAGGAGAATGCGCTATTCCCCAAGACACAGCTGATAGCTCAGGAAATATCAGACAAGAGCACTGGTGAATTTCACATATTGATCAATTTAAGTAAAGAGTTGATGGGAGCAGGCAATTACCTCTTCAAAAGCTTGTTCAAATCGCCACAGCTGTAGACACTGTTCAAGTTTAAGCAGATGTTTTTCCCAAAAGCCATCAAAAGCCATCTCCATCTCATGCAACTGGGCGAGGAGCCTGTGTTCAGAAAAGAAAGTCAGTGAGGTAATAAATCAGTGACTCAGTCCTATTTACAGGGAATTTGTACAACACAGAAACAGCTTCCTCAAGATAACAAGGTGTAGAGCTGGATGAGCACAGCAGGCCAAGCAGCATCAGAGGAGCAGGAAGGCTGACGTTTCGGGTCTTCAGAAATGGGGGAGGGGAAGGGGACTCTGAAATAAATAGAGAGAGGGGAAGGCAATAATGGAAGATGGATAGAGGAGCATATAGCTGGAGAGAAGACAGACAGGTCAAGGAGGCGGGGATGGAGCCAATAAAGATGAGTGTGGGTAGGGAGTTGGGATGGGGGTTGGTCAGTGAGGAGGGAGGGGCGGGTAGGTGGAAGGGAAGACGGACAGGTCAAGGAGGCAGGGATGAGGCTCGAAGGTAGGAAGTGGGGGTGCGGTTTGGTCAGTGAGGTGGGAGGACCGGATAGGTGGGAGAAAAGACGGGACAGGTCAAGGAGGCGGGGACAAGCTGGGCTGGTTTTGGGATGCGGTCGGGGGAGGGGAGATTTTGAAGCTTGTGAAGTCCACATTGAGACCATTGGGCTGCAGGGTTCCCAGGCGAAATATGAGGTGCTGTTCCTGCAGCCTTCGGGTGGCATCGTTGTGGCACTGCAGGAGGCCCAGGATGGACATGTCGTCTGAGGAATGGGAGGGGAGTTGAAATAGTTTGCAACTGGGAGGTGCAGTTGTTTAGTGCGAACCAAGCGTAGGTGCTCCACAAAGTGGTCTCCAAGCCTCTCTTTGTAGGATATCCCTCTTCCCTCTTCCCTCTTCCGCAGCTACACTGGCCCCATCCCCCACCTCTTCCTCTGTTATATCGATGACTGTATCGGCGCAGCCTCGTGCTCCCACGGGGAGCTCAAACAGTTCATCCACTTTACTAACACCTTCCACCTCAACCTTAAGTTCGCCTGGACCGTCTCTGATACCTCTCTGTTTTCATCTCTGGCAACCACCCGGAAACCAATATTTATTTCAAGCCCACCGACTCCCACAGCTACCTAGAATACACCTCCTCCCACCCACCTTCCTGCAAGGATGCGATCCTCTATACCCAATTCCTCCGCCTCCACTGCATCTGCTCCAAAGATGAGGTATTCCACTTCTGAACATCCCAGATGTCCTCGTTTTTCAAGGACCGCAATTTCCCCTACGTAGTGGTCGAAAACACCCTCGACCGTGTCTCTCGCCCACAACTCATCCCTCACACCCGCTCCCCACAATAACAACCTAAAAAGAATCCCCCTCGTCCTCATGTACCACCCCACCAACCTCCGGATCCAACGCATCATCCTCCAACACTTCCACCACCTGCAATCGGACCCCACCATCAAAGACACTTTTCCCTCCCCACCCTTATCTGTCTTCCGGAAGGACCGTGCTCTCCACGACTCCCTTGTCCGCTCCACACTCCCCTCCACCCCCACCACACCCGGCACTTTTCCCTGCAACCACAGGAAGTGCTACACCTGCCCCTACACTCCCCCCTTGGCCCCATCCCAGGTCCCGAAAAGACCTTCCACATTAAACAGATGTTCACCAGCACATCTGCTACTGTGGTTTACTGTACCCGCTGTTCCTGATGTGGCCTCCTCTACATCAGGGAAACCAAGCGGAGGCTTGAAGACTGCTTTGTGGAACACCTACACTCGATTCGCAACAAACAACTGCACCTCCCAGTCACGAACCACTTCAACTCCCCCTCCCACTCCTTGGATGACATGCCCATCCTGGGCTTCCTCCAGTGTCACAACGATGCCACAAAAGCTGGAGGAGCAGCACCTCATACTTCGCTTGGGAACCCTGCAGCCCCAATGATCTCAATGTGGATTTCACAAGCTTCAAAATCTCCCCACTCCCGACCGCATCCCAAAACCAGCCCAGCTCGTCCCAGCCTCCTTGACCTGTCCATCTTTTCTCTCACCTATCCGCTCCTCCCACCTCACTGACCAAACCCCACCCCCACTTCGTACCTACGAGCCTCATTCCCGCCTCGGTGACCGGTCCATCTTGCCTCCCACCGATCCACCCTTCCTCCCAACTGATCAACCCCCATCCCGACTCCCAACCTACACTCACCTTTACAGGCTCCATCCCCGCCTCCTTGACCTGTCCATCTTCTCCCCACCGATCTGCTCATCTATCCATCTTCCATTATTGCCTCCCCCTCTCTCTATTTCAGAGACGACTTCCCCTCACCCATTTCTGAAGACCCGAAATGTCAGCTTTCCTGCTCCTCTGATGCTGCTTGACCTGTTGTGCTCATCCAGCTCTACACCTTGTTATCTCAGACTCCAGCATCGACAGTTCCTACTATCTCGACAGCTTCCTCAAGACCGTGTATGAGCATCAGTAATGGAGAAAGCAGGAGTTGTACTGTTGGCACTACGAGTTCTTCAACTGTGCCAGAGATAAAAGGTGCTGCAGATGCTGGAGAATCCGAGATAACAAGGTGTGGGGCTGGATGAACACAGCAGGTCAAGCAGCATCATAGGAGCAGGAAAAATTGACGTTTCGGGCCTAGACCCTTCATCAGAAATGGGGGAGGGGAGGAGGGTTCTGAAATAAATAGGGAGAGAGGGGGAGGCGGATAGAGGAGAGGATAGAGGAGAGGGTAGGTGGAGAGGAGGCAGACAAGTCGAAGAGGCGGGGATGGAGCCAGTAAAGGTGAGTGTAGGTGGGGGGGTAGGGAGGAGATAGGTCAGGCCAGGGAGGACGGACAGGTCAAGGGGACGGGATGAGGTTAGTAGATAGGAGATGGGGGTGTGGCTTGAGGTGAGAGGAAAAACAGGTTAGGGAGGCGGGGACGAGCTGGGCTGGTTTTGGGATGCGGTTGGGGGAGGGGAGATTTTGAAGCTTGTGAAATCCACGTTGATACTATTGGGCTGCAGGGTTCCCAGGCTGAATATGATTTGCTGTTCCTGCAGCCTTCGGGTGGCATCACTGTGGCATTGTAGGAGGCCAAGGATGGACATGTCGTCTGAGGAATGGGAGGGGGAGTTGAAATGGTTTGCGACTGGGAGGTGCAGTTGTTTGTTGCGAACTGAGCGCAGGTGTTCTGCAAAGCGGTCCCCAAGCCTCCGCTTGGTTTCCCC
>JAHRHZ010000016.1:63353235-63364438 GCA_024137785.1 Ginglymostoma cirratum | reverse complement strand
ACCTACACTCACCTTTACTGGCTCCATCCCCACCTCTTCGACTTGTCTGCCTCCTCTCCACCTACCCTCTCCTCTATCCATCCTCTATCCGCCTCCCTCTCTCTCCCTATTTATTTCATAACCCTGTTCCCCTCCTCCATTTCTGATGAACGGTCTCGGCCCGAAATGTCGAGCTTTCCTGCTCGGCCTGCTGTGTTCATCCAGCTCCACACCTTGTTATCTCAGTTCTTCAACTGTGTTGGGTTCAGTGTTCTGGAACACTGTGTAATTAGGGAAAAGAGAGCTTTCAAATTAACACTGGGGTGAGAGATCAATACTGCATGGAATCATAGAATGATACTGTCCAGAAGAGTTCCTTTGACTCATTGAGTTTGTACTGCCAAAAATATGCTACTGCTCACACTCGTCCCAATTTCCCACATTAGATCATTGCCTAAAACTGTTCTGGTCTGCAAAAGGAGATAATAAGGTGTAGAGCTGGATGAACACAGCAGGCCAAGCAGCATCAGAGAAGCAGGAAGGCTGACAACGTTTTGGGCCTAGACCCTTCTTCAGAAGGAATTCTGAAGAACCATTTCTGAAGAAGGGTCTCGGCCCGAAACGTCAGCCTTCCTGCTCCTCTGATGCTGCTTGGCCTGCCATGTTCATCCAGCTCTACACCTTGTTATCTCTGATCTGAAGAAGGGTCAATGGATCCAAAATGTTAACTCTGATTTCTCTCCACAGATGCTGCCAGGTGCTGAGTTTTTTCAGCAATTTCTGCTTTTGTTTCTGGTTTCCAGCATCCGCAGTTCTTTCTGTTTTTTGTCGGATTTAAACAGCACCAGGCAATAATCAAGAAAATGACTGATTGGATTACAGAAGGTGAAGGGCGATGCGATGAATATATTGAAGAATTGTTGGGATTGATGGAAAGGAACTTGTTCTGGTCTTGCAGGAATCTTGGAAAAGAGATAACCTTAACCTTAACATCAGATTCAGTTAATTCAGGGAACACGTCTTCAACACAAAGCGCTGAGTAATCATCTTCATTCTCAAGCTGACCGAGTTTTGTTTCCAGACGAGGATAGCAAATGGTATGGAGCTGTGCAGTGTGGATGAAGGTAAGTTACAGATCAACCACAACCTCAATAAACGATAGATCAATCTTGAGGGGCTGAATGGCCAACTCTTGTGCCCAGGATGCCCCCACCCAAAAAATAAAGCTAAAAGCATCTGCTCTCCAAAGATAATGAATGAAACTAAACTCATTGTCCTTTCAATATCTCTTCCACAGTACAGATACAGGTACCTTTTCACTGTTGCTCGGTCTCCATCCTTCTCCATCATAAATTTTGCATTACTGTCAGGCTCCATGAGGTTGGTCAGGAGCAGGTCACCCTCCTTAATCACCCTCTGAACATCATTCTGCATAGGAAAACAAACAGCAGTGGGGTTAGAAACTTAACCAGAGGTATGGCAGCAGTTTCAAACCACCAGGGCAAGCCAACAACAAATACCTGCATTTAACTAGTGCCTTCAATGGAATGAAACATCCCACTAAGAGCAGGAGAGTAATTATTAAAACAAAAATGAAACTGAACCACACAGCAAGAAAGGCAGATAAATTGCCAAAACTTCGTGAAAGCAGCAGCTTTTACGATCTATCTTAAAGGCACAGCAATACCAAATGTTAAAGAAAGAACATGTATTTCTCCAGGGCACTGCCAATTTGATGGATAGTCACTGTTGCAATGTAGGAAACAGAGCAGCCAATTTATACAGATCAAGCTCCTACAAACAGATTCTTTGTTTATTTAAAAATGCTGGTTGGAGAAAAAGTATTGCCCAAGAGAACAGGGAGAACTCAGCTTTCAAATATTCACCACAGAATTATTTATATTCACCTGAGAGGGCAGGCATGTTCTCAGTTTAAGGTTTCAATGGAAAGTCAGCAAGACGCAAACCTTCTGCAAAGTAGAGAGTCCAAGAAACGCACAATTGCCAACGGATGTGCTGGCTAGGTGGATTAGCCATGGGAAATGCAAGGTTATAGAGATAGGTACGGAGTGGATCTGGCCTGTCCCTGTCACCCTGCATTTCCCGTGGCTAATCCACCCAACCTGCACGTCTTTGGACTGTGGGAGGAAACCGGAGCACCCGGAGGAAACTCACACAGACACGGGGAGAATGTGCAAACTCCACGCAGATAGTCGCCAGAGGGTAGAATTGAGCCCAGGTCCCTGGCGCTGTCAGGCAGCAGTGTTAACTACTGAGCCACCACAGCAGGTTAATGTCCTGGGGACGTGGGTTCAAATCCGACTGCAGCAGGCGGCAAAATTTGAATTCAATAAAAAATTTCTATGATTAAAAACTAGCCTAATAGCAACCATATAAACAATTATCAAATCAACTATCAACTGTCATAAAAATCCGGTGGAGCAGGAAAGCTGACGTTTCTGGCCTAGACCCTTCAGTTTCTGAAGAAGGGTCTCGGCCCGAAACGTCAAGCTTTCCTACTCCTCTGATGCTGCTTGACCTGCTGTGTTCATTCAGCTCCACACCTTGTTATCTCGGATTCTCCAGCATCTGCAGTTCCTGCTGTCTCTGTCATAAAAATCCACCTGGTTCACTAATATCGTTTAGGGAAGGAGATGTGTCCTCCTTACCTGGTCTGACTCCAGACACACAGCATTGTGGTTCACTTTTAACTGCCCTCTGAAATGATCAAACAAGTGCAATTAGGGATGGGCAACAAATGGGCCTCACCAGTGGAAGCCATATCCCATGAAAGAATAAATTTAAAAAAAAGCTTGCTGTGCACAAATTGGTTGTTACATTTCCTAATTACGTCTCAAAAGTAGTTCAGTTGCTTTGGAGAGTTCTGACACCATGAAAGACACTGTTAAAATACACATCTTTTATTTCCCTTCACATTTGCACTGAATGGCGCTTAAGCCTTTCATTTCAGAGGCAGGAATGTCACACACCATGTCAAGAGTGCCTTTTCAGATCAGTGGCAATAGCAGTATGTCTCTCTTTACTTGGAATTAAATCAGAGTCAATACAACTCCTTTACCTGGATGGCTGTGAATTGGGAGAGGGGAGCGTGCAGTGGGACCTGGGTGTCCTTGTGCACCAGTCCCTGAAGGTAAGCATTGCAGGTGCAGCAGGCGGTAAAGAAGGCAAATGGTATGTTGGCTTTCATTGCAAGAGGTTTCGAGTACAAGAGCAGGGATGTGTTGTTGCACCTGGAATACTGTGTGCAGTTTTGGTCTCCTTTTCTGAGGAAGGATGCTCTTGCTTTCGACGGAGTGCGGCAGAGGTCTACCAGGCTGATACTGGAGATAGTAGGACTGACATATAAGGAGAGATTGACTAGATTGGGATTGTTTTCTCAGGAGTTCAGATGAATGAGGGGGGATCTCATAGAGACTTATAAAATTCTAACAGGACTGGACAGGGTAGACACAGGGAGGTGTTCCCGATGGTGGGTGTGTCCAGAACCAAGGGTTGCAGTATGGGGATTCAGGGTAGACCATTTAGGACGGAGGTGAGGAGACATTTCTTCACCCAAAGAGTGGTGAGCCTGTGGAATTCATTACCTCAGGAAGTAGTAATATCTGGAATTAGTCTTACAAGGTCGAGTTGTGAGGAAAGGTTGGACAGGCTTGGCTTGTATCAACTGGAGTATAAAAGATTAAGGGGTAACTTAATCAAAACATGTAAGATTCTGAGATGTCCTGACAGGGTGACTGCGGAGAGGATGTCTCCTCTCGTGGGAATATTGAAAACTCAAGGTCACTGTTTAAAAATAAAGGCTCTCCCATTTCAGACAGATAGATGAGAAAATGTTTTCTCTTGGAGAGTTGTAAGTCTCTGGAACTCTCTTCGTCAAAAGGTGGTGGGTAGATTTTTAAGGCAAAGATAGATTCTTGATAAGTAAGGAGGTCAAAGATGATTGGGGAAGCCAGGAACGTGGAGGTCCCTCGTGGGAGAATCGAGGACAAGAGGGCATTCTCTCAGAATAAAGGACTGTCAATTTAAAGCTGAGATGAGGAGGAATTTCTTCCCGCAGAGGGTGGAACTCCACACAGGATTGAGGTTCACTTTTAACTGCCCGCTGAAATGACCAAACTAGGGCAATTAGGGATGGGCAACTAATGGGTGCAGAGTCCTTGCGTGTATTTAAGGCTGAAATAGATTCTTTATCAGTCGGGGAATCAAAGGTTACAGGGAAAGGGCAGGAAAGTGGACATGAGGAGTGTCAAATCAGCCATGATCCTATTGAACAGTGGAGCAGGTTGGAGAGGCCTAATGGCCTACTCCATTTCCTATTTCTTATAGTCTTATGGATTACTGTTAAAATCAGAGCAGTGGAAAGGCTTAATAAATGACAGAACAGACTTGAGGGCCTGAGCAACCTATTCCTGCTCCTGATAGATATGTACTGTATGTGTCCAAGATACAAGCCACTTGTTTCAACAGGTCTGTGTCAGTATTTACACTCACCAAGTACTTCCTTCTGCCTTCACACAATCTGTCAGGACAATCTTCTAACACTGTTTCAGAGATAGTAGGAACTGCAGATGCTGCAAATCTGACTGAAGAAGGGTCTAGGCCCGAAACGTCAGCTTTCCTGCTCCTCTGATGCTGCTTGGCCTGCTGTGTTCATCCAGCTCTACACCTCGTTATCTCAATCTTCTAATACTTCCTGCCTCACATGCTCCTCCTTACTCTTACAGTGAATGAGGACTCTGTACTTTTCACAGAGTAAATACTGTAACATTCACATTGTGCTTACCTTGAGCTGATTATATTTCTCAGTTCTGGCGATAAGTAAGTCCTCTACAGAATGCAAGTTATCAGGCAGTTCAGCTTCAGCCAGGTCTGTTCCAAATGCCTGCAGCATCTGAGCGATCTCCTTCACCATCACAGCAAAGCTCTCGATGGCCTGGGCACATGAGCACCAATGCATGAATGAAGCAAATGGGGACGGGCAACAGTTAGACACAGGTTTCAAGAGAAAACCGCAATTGCTTCCCTCAGAATGTGACCCCCAACCCCTCCATAAACATAATGCTGCCCCTGCCCACAGTGAGCTCAGCTGGCATCTGCCATATTTGATGCTAGATGGGGGTAGGGTAGGGTGAGAGGCACCATTAGAACACAAACAAGGCTTTTTAATTATTCAGAGCAGCAGCTTGTGCTGTAAACCGAGCCTGAATCTGACGGAGACAGAAGGAAAACGTGCAGGTGAAAGAAAAAATAAATCACAGACTGAGGTTTCACCAAAGCCAAAGTACTGTGATTCCCTTATCAAAGAAAAGACAGACTAGCACGAAAACAGGAATTGTTGGAAAAGCTCAGGTGGTGTGGCAGCATCTGAGAAGAGAAATCAGAGTTAACATTTCGGGGCTGGTGACCCTTCCTCAGACCGGCCATTGGAGGTAGTCCAGAGAAGGTTCACTCAGCTGATCCCGGGTATGGAGGCAATGTCATGAGGAGAATTTGGGTAGGTTGGGCCTGTACACATTGGAGTTTAGAAGATTGAGAGGTGACCTGATTGAAACATACAACATTCACAGGGAGACTTGACAGGGGAGATATAACAGTTCAATCTTTTTATTCTTGAACTATTCAAAACCGCACCTAACCATGGCAGCAGTTGAAGCTTTTCACTGTATTTTACTGCGTTATTCAGTATAAAATACAAATGATAACATATCAATCAAATTTTCAAGATGTGGGAAGGCTGCTTCCCCTTTTGGGAATGTCCAGGAGCAGAGGTCATCATCTCAGAATAAGGGGTTTCACATTTATACAGAGATGAGGAGGAATTTTTTCACAGAATTGTAGAATTAATTTGATTTAGAAGGAGGTCATTTGGGCCATCATGTCCTCCTATCTAGTCCAGCACTACTCCTCCTCAGTGAATCTGTGGAATTCTCCAGAGGGCTGTCAAGACTGGGTCGCTCAATATATTTAAGGCTGAGACAGACAGATTATTATTCAATGAAGGAAATAAGGAAAAGGCAGAAAAGTGGAATTGAGGATAATCAGGTCAGCCATGATCTCATTGAATGGTGGAGCAGGCTACATGAGCTTAATGGCCTATGTCGGCTCCTACACCTTATGTTCTTCGCCAGAGCAAATTCCTACAGGTTATATCTTTCACTCAAGTTACCTCTTACACTCCAGAGATAAGTCTTGCCTGTCCAACCTTTCCTCAAAGTCAGAAGTTTCATGACACCAGGTTATAGTCCAACAGGTTTATTTGAAATCACAAGTTTTCGCAGCACTGCTCCTTCATCAGGTGAAGCGATCACATCACCTGAAGAAGGAACAACACTCCGAAATCTTGTGATTTCAAATAAACCTGTTGGACTATAACCTGGTGTTGTATGACGTCTGACTTTGTCCACCCCAGTCCAGCACCAGCACCTCCACATCATGGTTACCTTTTCCCAGGAGACAACCTGTCCAGGTATTAGTCTACTCAACCTTCTCTGAGCTGCTTCCTCAAGTCTTTGACTTGATTCATGTACATTGCTACGTGGAGCATGAATATCTATAACCAGGTCATTTCTGATGAAGGGTTTAGGCCCGAAACGTCAAGTTTTCCTGCTCCTATGATGCTGCTTGACCTGCTGTGTTCATCCAGCCCCACGCCTTGTTATCTCGGATTCTCCAGCATCTGCAGTACCTTTTATCTCTAGAAAGGGTTTTGCTGTTTCTCTGTTGGCATCTACTGATCAAACACTCAATCAATCAGGCTGAAGGACCTTGCACTGATATAACCTGCAGGGGTGCATGAGAATTACGAGCTGGACATACATTTCCCACTCCATTGTTCACTTTAGGTGCAATTGTTAATGACCTACAGAAGAAATGAAGTAGCCCATCCATGCACTGAAGGTTTAGAGGACAAACTTTACATTGACTTTCATTTTTGGTGTGTATTTTTTGTGAACTGGGAATAAAACAACAAATTATTTCACAGAATCTCAGTGCATTGTTCTTTGAGAATAAAATAGTGTGAATTACTTGGTTCTTGGCAGGTATTCACCCCGTGTACCTAATTATTGTTCTGTGTTGTTCACCATGGAGCTCAATGTTAAACACCTTTGGTGGAATGTGTAGTCAATGAGAATCTAAACTTATTTGCATCAGTCTGTTTTGGCAGGTCTTAGTTCTATTTATACTGTGATGTTTCAAAGATTTATAAACTTATAATCGGTATTTTGGAGTAAGTGGCAGATTGATCTCCTGAAAAATCTCCAAGTCAAGGCTGCTCAGTGTCACACCAAAAAGCGCAGACTTATCTTCCCGAGATCACACTCCCAGGATAGAGCCTCCCCAACCAGCAACACACCAACACCAATTCTAAGAATTTGTTCCCCTGGGGCAAAACTCCACCCTGGAATTTCATAATGCTGACTGTGTAAAACTGTAAATTGTTGCAAAGGATATTAAAATCTTGGTATCCTCAGACCAGTTAAGTTATATTGTCCCTCCTTTTCTGATTAGCAATCAAAAGCTACTGTAGAGTATGAACAGAGATAAAAGGTACTGCAGATGCTCAAGTATGAATACTCGGCTAATTGCCTGATTAGTTTGAAATAAGTCAGGGCACTGTTAGAATCATGGAGATAAAGAGAAACAGAGTGAGTCAGAGACTGAGAGAGGCAGAGTGAAAGAAACATGGGAAGAGGTGGAAGAGACAGAGTGGAGGGATAGAGAGCACAACACAGGGACAGAAGGACAGACAGGGAGCAAGAGAGAGAGAGAATGAGACAAAGGTAGAGACAAAGAGAGGGAGAGAGGAAAAAACAAAGGAAGTGAGAAGATTAGACAGAAAGAGAGCAAGAGGGAGAAACATAGAGAGAAAGAGAGTGGGAGATAACAAGCGTAGGGCTGGATGAACACAGCAGGTCAAGCAGCATCATAGGAGCAGGAAAACTCGACGTTTCGGGCCTAAACCCTTCATCAGAAATGGGGGAGGGGAAGAGGGCTCCGAAACAAATAGGGAGAGAGGGGGAGGCAGATAGAGGATGGATAGAGGAGAGGATAGGTGGAGAGGAGGCAGACAAGTCGAAGAGGCGGGGATGGAGCCAGTAAAGGTGAGTGTAGGTAGGGGGGTAGGGAGGAGATAGGTCAGTCCAGGGAGGACGGACAGGTCAAGGGGGCGGGATGATGTTAGTAGATAGGAGATGGGGGTGTGGCTTGGGGGTGAGAGGAAAAACAGGTTAGGGAGGTGGAGATGAGCTGGGCTGGTTTTGGGATGCGGTTGGGGGAGGGGAGATTTTGAAGCTTGTGAAATCCACATTGATACCATTGGGCTGCAGGGTTCCCAGGCTGAATATGATTTGCTGTTCCTGCAGCCTTCGGGAGTCATCATTATGGCATTGCAGGAGACCCAGGACGGACATGTCGTCTGAGGAATGGGAGGGGGAGTTGAAATGGTTCGCGACTGGGAGGTGCAGTTGTTTGTTGCGAACCGAGCGCAGGTGTTCTGCAAAGCGGTTCCCAAGCCTCCGCTTGGTTTCCCCGATGTAGAGGAAGCCACAACGGGTACAGCGGATGCAGTATACCACATTGGCAGATGTGCAGGTGAACATCTGCCTGATGTGGAAAGTCTTCTTGGGGCCTGGGATTGGGGTGAGGGAGGAGGTGTGGGGGCAGGTGTAGCACTTCCTGCGGTTGCAGGGAAAAGTGCCGGGTGTGGTGGGGCTGGAGGGGAGTGTGGAGCGGACAAGGGAGTCGCGGAGGGAGTGGTCCCTCCGGAAGGCAGATAAGGGTGGGGAGGGAAAAATGTCTTTGGTGGTGGGGTCGGATTGCAGATGGCGGAAGTGTCGGAGGATGATGCGTTGGATCCAGAGGTTGGTGGGGTGGTACGTGTGGGACAGAAGGAGAACAAGATTTGTCAAACAAGCACCAACAGCAACGAGTCCTAAGAATTATAAAAATGCAAAATAAGAATCATGAGTTTTTGAATCACCATGGAAACCATTAGTCATGATTTACTCTCTGACCCAAACACTATTAACACAAGCACCTGAATCACCCAAAATAGATTCAAGGCATGCAAATACCACACAACATGAGACAGAATTTTACAGTGCAGAAACAGGCCATTCAGCCCATTGGTCTATCCTGGCATTTATGCTATACATCAACCTTCTCCAGCCCCATGTTATCAAATCCCATTAACAGACACTTGTATCTCCGAAAAAAAAAAGAATAATTCCTGTGCTGTGGGTAAAGGATGGGGACGGAGACTAAGAAGACACCATAGACATGATGTGCCAAGTGGTCTCCTGCTGCTCTGAAAACATTTGGGGTGGAGGGTGGGAGCAGATTGTTCGCCACCACTGAAGGTGATGAGCCCACAGCCCAAACATACTGCAGCTACACACTGAGTGCAATGTCCATCCCTCAGGCACAGCACAGCAGCGGGTGCTGCTGGCATTGCATTCCCAGGTAGAATGTCGGTGATCCTGGAACCAGATTATTCCCAGGCTTTTCGGGTAAGGAAGGATTGGGCAGCTGAGAATGGGAGCAAGGGATTGCCGGGCTTCAGAGGCCAGGCAAGAAGGAATGAATGGAGGAGTGACACTGAAGGGGGTGTGACCCTGATGGACACAGTGTATCCCCACCCCCAGCACCAATATCATGGCCCCTTTTACTCCCAGTTTGTTTTTTGGAACTTTAGATTTCTCGAGGGCTACTTTTGATTTTTGGGGGATACTCTTTGGCTTTCAGGGGCTTCTTTCTTTATTCTTACTAACACCGTCATGAGATGGTGCAGTCAAATTGCAGCTTCACCTTTGATATTTGTGTTGACATAGAGGGCTATTTGGACTCACACAGAAACAAAATGAGAAGAATTCATCAACAATTATCATCATTCCAGCAAATTTAAAGTCACAAAACAGTGAGTGTATTCATTTCCTAAACAACACTGTACTTGATTTGGTACAAGGCAACAGGGTTAAATTAACAAAAATAAATGCCTGTTTTTTTTACAAAAAATACTGATGTGCACATAAACACAACTATCCATCACTCTGAATGCTCAAACAAAAGCAAAATCCTGTGAATGCTGTAAATCTGAAACAAACACAGGGAATAGTGGAGAAACTCTGTAGGTCTGGCAGCATCTGTGGAGAAAAAGACAGAGTTAACGTTTCAAGTCCGGAATGATTCTGAAGAAGAGTTATATTGGATCTGAAACTGTTTCTCTCTCATGTGCAGGTGGGGGTGAGGGTAGGTGTGAGGGTAGGGTAGAGGTGAGGGTGGGGTTGGAGGTGAGGGTGAGCTGGAGGTTACCGGTTTCGGCGCTCTCACAAAGGGGACAGGTTAGGGGAGGTGTTTTTTGTCAAACAGTGTCCCCTGCACCTACTGAAACACCTCCCCAATAGGAGGGTGTCTGCAAAATCCAGCCCTAGGTTGGGATGGTACTTATTGGGGTTCAGAAGAATAAGACGAAATCTTATACAAATATTAAATATTCTGAGGGGATTTGACAAGGTAGGTGTGGAGAGCTTGTTTCCCCTTGTGGGAGAGTCTAGGACCAGAAGGCATCATCCCAGAGTAAGGGATCACCCATTTAACACGGAGATGAGAAGGAATTTCTTCTCTCAGAGGGGAGTGAATCTGTGGAATTCCTTCCCACAGACTGGATCACTACATATATATTCAAGGACGAGATAGTCAGATTTTTAATCAATAAGGGAATCAAAGGGTGTGGGGAAAATGCAGGAAGGTGGAGCTGAGGATTAGTAGATCAGCCATGATCTCATTGAACAGCAGAGGAGACTCGCTGGGCTGAATGGCCTACTTCTATTCCTGTGGCTTGTGGTCTAGTTGATTCATCTATTTCCTGTGCTAGTGAGCCCACATTCTCACCAGTTTCTGGACAAAGAATGATCTCCTGAATTCCCTATTGGTGACAATCTACAGATCCCACTGTATGGACCCGACCACATACTGGTTGAAGGCAGATTTGAGTCAGTTTCTTGCTGACGTCCCTGTGCTGATTACAATGTGCCACACTCACCGTACGGAACAGGATCCACTCATTGTGACGGTAATCAAGCGTGCCGCCAAATTCGTGTGTCAAGTGGGTTTCATCGATATACTTCAACAACTCAGTAACCGAGCTCAGCATAACAACCTGCAGGGAAAGCAGAGATAGCCAGCTCTCACTCACACACACACA